>PVLC010032405.1:0-18194 GCA_004027655.1 Graphiurus murinus
AAAAAAAAAAGCCCTTGTTAATAGTCACTTATATATCTTGTTGCATCATACCAGCTTAAGTATATTTCCATTAAAATGGACTTGAATAAATCATGGTAGCATATTATTCTTAGTATTATTTAGAAATCTTCCCATATGAATCCATCTAGATCTACTTGTCATTTTAAGCAATTGCTTAGTATGTACCATGATGTAGTTCTAACTCCATATTGATATTGATTGGCACTGGTTTCTTTCCATATTTTTGTTATGACACTTTTGCATTAACATCCCTATACGTTTTGGCACATCAGCTATAATACTTGTAGAGTGTATCTCATAGTGCATTGCAGGTTAAAGAGGCATGAGTGTTTAAACTTTTGATAGCTATTACCAAGTTAATCTTTAAATGGTTGTACTAGTTCATTCTTTTATAGCATATTTTCCCTCCAGTTTTTTATTTGGAAAAATATTAAACCTACAAAAAGTTCTAAATAATGATACCCAAATATCTTTCACCTGGCCCATTAATTACTATGTTGTCACATTGATTAGTTTGCTCCAACTGCTGTAATATGGTATCACAGACTAGATAGCTTAAATAGTAGACATTTTCTCTCTCACAGTTGTGGAGGCTAGAAGTCTGAGGTGTCAGTACAGCAGGGTTAGTTGCTTCTGAGGCCTCTCTCCTTGGCTTTTCTTGGTACACTCATACATCTGTGTCCTACACCAGTCATTACTAGATCAAGGTCCACCCACATCACCTCCTGTAGCCTTCATTACTTCTTCAAAGGCCCCAACTCCAAATGCAGTCATGCTCTGAGGTATGGAGCTTAGGGCTTCATCCCATAATACCACCATTTGTTTCTCTTTATATATAGTCATGTTAATATAGTCATTATAGAAGTTGATTTATATTGATTTGTAATTATCTATTATAATTATACCACTTATAATATATTTAATGTATACAATTATATGTAATATATAATATCCCCCCTAAACCATTTGAAGGTAAATTGGAGCCATTCCAATATGTCAGCGTATATGTTATAGGAATGAGAACATTCCTCTTGGGATGTTTGATGTCTTTTATTTCATATTAATGGGAGACAGAAGAACCAATGAGCATGAAGTGGGTTTGGCCCTGCCTGGTGACTTTCCCTTCAGACTATTTTGTTCTGCACCTCAGTGAGATTCAGCATGCTGTGGAAAGGATCTCCCTGCCCCCACCCCACCCCAATGCTGGAAATTAAACCCAGGGTCTCCTGCATGCTAGTTCTGCCCCTGAGCTATACCCCCAGCCCTTTTTAAAATTTTATTTTGAGACTGGATCTCACTAAGTCTCCCAGGCTGGCCTTGAAGTTGGGATCCTCTGCATTAAAGTAGCTGGGATTACCATGTACGAACACACCTGGCATTCCTGCTGTGAGAGCCATTCGGGCCAACAGAGGCTTGGCCTTAACCTCAGATTCTTTGGCATTGTTGAAGTTTTGGATCTGTGAAGTGTCAAGAATTTGATAGACCTCCTTACAATTCCACCTGCTTTTTTTGGTCTGTCTATATCAACAGTCTCTCATGCCAGGCTTCTTGTTTCAGTTCTTCATACAGCCAGTCCTTGCTTTGACAAATGTGGGCTGCCTGTATTTATTCAGAAAGTAGAGTTTATTGATTTGGGGGCTGATTTCCCCTTCCTTGTCACCCTCCTCCTGTTGGCATCCCATTGGCAGCTCAAGACTCCGCCAGATATTGGTTCTCACAGCCACCAGTTAAGCATCTTCTGGGGCTTGTGTCAGCAACTCTCTTTATCTGTACTTTGGTGTAGAAAATATCACACAGACGACACTTTCAGTGTTTGTTTTAGTAGAGAGAATCATTGTGGAAATACTTGCTAGGAGCTTCAATGAGTGTGTGAGGGGGTGAAGCTTTAAAACTTTTTATTTCCTCTGGTTGAGATGGTTGTGTTTATAAACAACTAAGGGCACAGATGCAATTCTTGTGAGTCCTTTGCCAGCTGGGGTTGAGTAGATTGTTGCTGAATAAGCACCCTGCTTCTGCTGACTCTTTGGTAGAGTACTGCTACCTAGTACTATGACCACAGCCACCATCCTTCCTTAGTCCCCTCCACTCCCAGAAACCCATCATCTACACACTCAACAGAGCCCCTTTTCTAAAACACAATTCCAGCATGTCTTTGAGTCTGCTTAGAACTCTTCCCTGGCTCTTCTTTTCCTATAGGATTCATCTATCCTAGACTCCCTGGCCCAGCACTCAAGACCTTCCTTCATATGGTTCAATTTGTCACCTTCTTACCTGCTATTTCCCAACAGGTTCCCTTGCTATCTGCTGTATTGAAACCAAATTAAAGTATGCCAAAAATGCTCTTCGTGCTCTTCCCCTGTGCCTATGAACTCATGGTATTGCCTCTGCCCAGAATGTATTTTATTTTCTTCTCTGGTCCATTTGGTAAACTCTTACAGTCTTCAAGACCTGGCTTGACCATCTTCACTGAAGACATCCTAATCCACCCCTCCTGTAAGCAGATAGGGTCAGTTGTCCTTCAGCTTCAGACTTACCCCTTCTCTAGCACATCTCACACTATGTGGTTACATATCTGTCTCCCAGTTGCTAGTCAGCTGGCTTTACATTTGTTTCCTCAGTGCCTCAGTTGGAGTAGACACTCAGTAAGCTTCTGGTGGGTTTGTCTTCAGAGAGAACATGTCCCCAAGTTAGAAGCCATTGCATTCTTCTTTGTTGTTTCCAGTAATTATCTGCATGAGCCTTGTCACAAAGAAGAAAATACAGTTTTGCACACACTATGAGGAGTCATTCTTCATGAGTATCCAGTTGTGAAGAGTTTGTGCTAGTCCTTAGTAACACAAGGCCCCTGACCTTCACTGGGCTTATTGTATATTGTCACATGTTAAAAGAGAAAGTATGTAGTAGTGTGAATAGTGAATAGAGGGATAATCCAACTTGCATGGGCATTTATGTTATTGGTTTGGAAAACTACTGATATCTGTCTTTTCTTCCAGTCAAACGCTTCAGAGAACCAAAGCATGAAAGGCGTCCATGGAGGATATGGTATGTATTGAAATGCTGACTCATTCTTTGGATGCTTTGACTGCATTGGATCTGGGGGAGGGGAGATTATGAGAAATTACACATTAAGTGTCTGAAGTTCTTCAGTTGAGTTAATCATTAGGAACAATGTATGACATGAAAGCCCTCCTAATTTTCCAGATGACTCTTGATTCCTACCTTTAATTTATAATCATACTGCTTCCCATTTTAGAAGATGGAAATTAATACAAGTATGTCAATTATTAGTACAAATACAAGCTTCTTCATCTCTATCTACCTATTGTTAGATTATGTTTAAACTTTTAGATTCTGTTGTGTCTGAGAACAAAAAATAATCTATATTTGGAGATAAGTCTGACATACCATGTAAATATTCCTCTCTTCAAAACTAGTCTTCCTTGGTCCTAGGATAGAGGAAAACTATTTCTCTGTAATACTAATGAAACTAAATGTGTGTATGGGGGGGGGGTCTCTAACGCCAACTAATTTTCTAAGTATCCAGACCAGCTGGGTGTCCCATAATTTAACTGTTCTCATACTAGCTACCTGCAATTAGCATAGACCCCACTGGTTGAGGGCTTAGTCCCATAAGAATGCCCCCATCTCAGACTCAGCCAGGCATGGTGGCACATACCTGTAGTCCCAGTACTCTTGAGGCTGAGACAGGAGGATCCCAGGTTGGAGGACAGCCTCCGCAGTATAGCAAGATTTTCAGCAACCTAGTGAGACCCTGTTTCAAAATAAAAAAAAATAAATAAATAAAAAGGGTGTAGTTCAGAGGAAGAATGCCCCTGGGTTCCATCCCTAGGACCAAAAAAAAAAGAATGCCCCCATCTCAGTGCCAATCACAAACTTCTGACCAACTTGGCTACAAAGTTGGTGGTTCCCTCAACCACTTCTCAGTGTCAGTAATTTTCCACAGCTATTCACAAAACTTAGGGAAACATTTACATTTGCTGATTTTATTTTTTATTCTCTATTTTGAAACAGGGTCTCACTAACTTGGAGAGGGCCTCACTAAGTAGCTGAGGCTGGCCACAAACCTGCAATCCTCCTTTCTCAGCCTCCCAAGTACTAGGATTACAAGCATGCACCACCACGCCTGGCTTTACATTTGCTGATTAATTATAAAGGATACAGAGGTATAACTAGTTGAAGAGGAGTATTAGGGAAAAGTCTGGAAGGTTCCCAAGCACAGGAGCTTCTATACCTATGGATTTGGGGTGTACCATCCTTCCCATGTCTGAATTTGTTCACTGACCCCAACACTCTCCAAACACTTAACTACATAGACATGATTATCAATTCAATCTCCAGCCCCTCCCCACTCCCTGGAGGTTGGGAGATGGGGCTCAAAGTTCTAAGCTTCCAATCATGGCATGGTCTTTCTAGTAACCGTCCCCATCCTAAAGCTGTCCCGAAGCCACAGAGTCATCCTGTTAGAATAAAAGATGTCCCCATCACCCAAGAAATTAGGGTCAAAACCTAAGTATTTATTTTTATTTTTTTCTGTGGTACTAGGGATTGAATCCAGGGGTATTCTACCTCTGAGCTACACCCCAGCCTGATTTTATGTTTTATTTTGAAACAGGGTCTCACTAAGTTGTGGAGGGCCTCATTAAATAGCTGAGGCAGGCCACGAACCTGCGATCCTCCTGTCTCAGCCTCCCAAGTACTGGGATTGCAAGCATGCGCCACCACGCTCAGCTAAAACCCAAGTATTAAGATGAAAGGTGCTCCTAGCATTCCTATCACTCAGGAAATTACAAGGGGAAGCACTGTGTCAGGAACCAGGGGCAGAGACCCAATAGTGTATTCCTTGTAAATATTTTGATATAAGAAGATGGACCTCAAAAATATATTTATTTCACATAGGATGACCCTGCAGTGGCAGTTTTTCATTCATAATATGGCAGTAAAGCCTCAGAAATAGATTACAAGTGCAAAATTCCAAAATAATGACTTGGAAGGAGACAGCCAGCTCTTTAGGACAGCCTGGTATCCACAAGAAGCAGCCTTTGTGGGCTACCTCAGTCTTGCTCCTGCCCTCGAAAAACAGCTGCTCTCCCCTTCAGAGGAAACCTCGATAAATCACTGTGATTAAGATCCTCTATAAAACTTTAAGCCTGTACTTGCTTGTTCTTAAAGACATTGAATATTGATAATTCTTATTTTTATTTTCCACTCATTCGTCCTCTCTGATCTGGGTCTTTGGCTTCTGACCAACCATGTGGCTCCCTCCTCGGGCCTTGGAGGGACCTGGTAAAGGCCTGGATTTGGGACTTTCTGTGTCCTGCACACATGATGTCCTTTGCTGACTCTCTTGCCACAGAGTTAGGGGATGGTTGCAGGGGTGGTCTGGATAAGCTCTGTGATCTGTTCATTTTCTCCAAATTGGATATTACTCTCTTGTCAGTCTGGTAACAAGTGCCACTTCTATTTTGTGCAGGTTTTTAGACACTTCTAAACAAGCCATAGGGATGCTCTTCATCCACTTCGCAAATGTATACCTAGCAGATCTCACTGAAGAGGACCCTTGTTCACTGTAAGTGGCCTGTATTTGAGTGCATTGTCCACCCTCCATTGAAAGTGCAGGCTGGTCTTGCTTTCTGCTATCAGTGCTGCTCCTCCAGCTTGGGGAGGCAGGGGGGCATTTCTCCTCGGTTCCTCTGTGAGCTCATCTTGGGCATGCCGCCCTAGAGCTCACATTCCTGGATGTCCGTTGGTTGTCAGGACTTTGACACGTGCACAGTATAATGGCTTCCTGCTAATCAGTCCAAGTTCCTCCTTGGGCTGTCTAGTGCCCTATGTTTGAGGACAGTGTGTATGTCAGAAGAGACAAACTGGGGCTTCTCTGGTATCGCCCACTCAGGAGCTGACTGTCATTGACTACCATTGATCTTTTTTACCTAAAGTGTTCCACCCCGTCATTGTGGAATACCTTCTACACACCCCCAGAGCAATCAGTCTACAACCTGAGGCTGTGAAATGCTGCCTTCCTTGCTGATAGCACCAAGTGGTTCTTTCTCTTAGCAGATGGATTGGCAAAGGAGTCTCTCACCTCCTTCATCCCAGCCCCATCTCCTCCTTCTTTGGTCCACAGAGAAGCCCAGCTGGGTAGATACACTGATTATCTCCACTTTCCAATTGGGGAACTGAGATGCAGAGAGGTTATAGCACTTAAATTAAATTCACATATCTCAGGGATAGTGGAGCTAGGCTTGAACTACCACCCCTGCATGAACCCCTGCTCTCTGCCCATCTCCTCTGTGTGGAGTATAGAGTGTAGAACTTGGTCTTTATTCCCTAGGCTTAAAAAGTAGGCTTAAGAAGTATTTGGTGAGTGAACAAATGAACATAAGGTGCATATGTACATCTCAAACGTCCTTGTTATTTTCAGGCTGGGTCTCAGATGTAAGAACTCAGGTGTGAGAAGCACTCGACACCAATTAGATGTAAGTGTCTGTGTGCGCCAGAGGAAAAACTGCTTTGGAAGCCAGTGCTAATCTTTCTGTCTCTGGTCTGAGAGTGACCCCTTGTGACTTTAAAGAGGAAGGGCTGGCTGGAGAAAACACCACCCCCTCCCTCTCTGGGCTGGTTTTCTAGCGCCTGGGGACTAAGCCCAGCGTGCTCCTTCTGGTATCTGAGTGCTATGCACACCCCTGAAGCCCAGGCTGTTCATCAAGTGTCTCAAGCCACAGCAGCTTGGAAGCTCACTGCAGCTGGATATCCCTGTATCCTAGAGTTTGTCTGCAGGGATTTCAGAGCCACGTGGTTGGTTTCACAGAGGGTCAGTATCTGACCCAGTAAGTAACCTCGACTCCGGCTTTAGGAGAGCTGAGGCCTTTAGTCAGCAATACTTAGCTGGATCTGGGTCTGAGGCACTGGGGGCAGGTGGTCAAGGGGGCTTTCCTCTGTGAGGGAAAAGGCTTTGTGTGAGACAGGTGGAAACAGACCTTACAAGAACATGTAGTCACCATGAGTGTGCCCCCTGGCCTTCTTCCAATACCCTCCAATCCTCTGGCCTTTTCCCCAGTAGAGTAAAGCTCTCTTTACAGTGTAGAAGTATTGTTTGCACATGATTGTAGATGGGGACTAGGGAGGACCACAAGGCCCTTCCCTGTTTGCCTAACCCTGGAGTCCATTTTCCTGGAAACCAGCAATGTTGCGGGGCCCCATGTGAGCTGGATTGTCAAAGAATGAACTGAATCAGAATCATCAGATGGATATTGTATGTGTGTGTGTGTGTGTGTGTGTGTGTGTGTGTTCCTGGGGATCAAAGCCAGGGCCTCATGAATGCCAGGTAAGGGCTCTACCACCTGAGCTACATCCCCAGCCCTTTTATTTATTTTGAGACAGGGCCTAAGTTGCCCAGGCTGACCTTGGACTTATGATCCTCCTGTCTTAGCTTCCCAAGTAGCTTGGATTACCAGTGTGCACCACCTCAACTGACTGGCTATGTTTTTTGGTTGTTGTTGTTTTTGTTTTTGTCAATTAAGTTTTATTCTCCTGTCCATTTCTTTGGCTGCTTCCAGGTACTATGCTGACTCTTGGCCTGGAAGAAATACTTGAAGCTTTTTACATTTCTTTGTCCCTTTCCTAGCACCCCCTCAAGCTGTTGAGCATTAGCGCCTTCTTGTCCAGATACCTGGAAGTAAGAGCCACAACTCTGGAGCTTCTTACATGGGCATATTCAAAGCTGCCAGTGATATCACAAACACACCGTCAACCACCACCACCACTACCCCCAGTACAAGGCCAGAAAAAATGCTGAGTGAGTTAGCTTTTCCTCAGCATGTACCTCCATCAGCCGTGGCCTCTGACCCTGGTGAGCCTGTGCTGAAGGGCCTAGCTCAGTGGCTTTTGCTCTCTGACTATGTGGGTGTGCCCTCTCCTCGCAGGTACCTCATCAACTTTCTCCTGGATGCCACTGTGGGCATGCTGCTCATCTACGTGGGAGTGCGTGCCGTCAGTGTCTTGGTGGAGTGGCAACAGTGGGAATCCCTGCGTTTTGGCGAATATGGTAACGTACCATGAACACTGGATGGGGTGTGGTAGGGGCTGCTTGCCCTGTGCAACCCACCAGGCAAATGGATCCCCAGAAGATTTGGGAGCTGGTGGATGCTGGTGGCTCTCTGCATTGTATGTTGGAAGGGACTGATTCTGGGACCCGAGCAGCACCCTCCTGTGGGTGTGCCAAGGCTCTCACCTTTGTGGTAGGGAAGATGGCAGAAGCCAGGAGATGCCCTAGATTCGGAGAGGGGGAGCAAATATTTGCCTCGTCTGCCAGAGGGCAGTAGTGGTCTTGCCTGCAGGACCAGAAAGCCACCTCGTTCTATCCAGCCTCCTGTAGAGTTTGCTCCATCATGTTGGAGAGATGGGATTAACTCTCACTTTGGAAGTTGATCAGTAGGGAGGTGGAAGCCTTGCTCCTCTTTCTGCAGGAGCATCTGTGCTTGTCCTGTCATTAGGCCACTCCACTGGCAATGTGGAGCTCTGAGGCCAAGTTGCCTGCTTTCTCCCAACTGCAGGCCTGCCCCCCACCGAGCATCTAAATGTACCAGTTGCCAGGGACATGAGATCCATCCTCACTCAGAGACAGGGCTTAAAGCAGGTGACTTGTGTATGCTGGCCCATCTCATCAGACCCCGTCAGATACAGCTTGTATCAATCTGCCTTCATGCTGGCTCTGAGAATGAGAAGCAGCCGAATGTGGCAATAGGGACAGCTGGTGAGGTTCCTTCTTTGGGCCCTTACCGTCCTATGGGGTGTCAGGACAGGGTTAAGGGAAAATGTCAGCTTTCTCACTGTCCCTTTGGCCCTGCTGTTTTCGGGCAGGAGCTCCTCTTAGAGCAGCAGCCTTGCATCTTTTGCCATGAAAGTCCACACAGGACAAGAGGACAAGAGAGCATGAATGGAATTCTGGGTCCCCCCCTTTCCTGGCCATGCTTCTCAAAGAGCTCAGGCCTCTGGGCCCAAGAGCCACTCATGTATGGTTGAAGATCCCCAAGGGACTGATGGTTTAAAAGGGCAGCTGAGCTGGGCATGGTGGCATGCACCTATAATCCAGTACTTGGGAGGCTGAGACAGGAGGATTGCAGGTTTGAGGCCAGCTTTAGCAATTTAGCAAAGACCTCAGCAACTTAGTGAGATCCTGTTTCAAACTAAAAATAAAATAGGGCTGGGATTGAGGCTTAGAGATAGAATGCCCCTGGGTCCAGTCCCCAGTACCAAAAAAACTGATTTGTATGAGTGCCTCAGGTATTTCTAGAAATCTTGAGTAATTGTTTGTCTCCATGGAGGAGAGATGAGCAGAGGGGAGGGCTTTTCTTAGCCCTGTTACATGATGCCTGATGAGTCACTGACTTAAAATAGTGTCCAGCACACAGCATATGCCCCCTGGGGCTCCAGAGAAGGCTTCTGAGACTCTCCAACTCCTGGATTCCTCAGCTTGCAGGACAGAAATGGACCACAGCACATGTGGACCAATGCAGCAGCATCCTCATTTATAAACTAGGCACCAGAGGACACACAAAGCACACCCAGCTAGTATGCAGCTGGGGGCCTCATGCCCTCTGCACTAGGGTACCTGAACCCTCCATCCACCTCACAGTGTGTACTCACTACTACTTCCTTACTGTTGAGATCCCTTGTGGAAGGCTTTTGATGCAATTACCCCTGACCAGAGCAAAAGATCCCCACAGTCAGCTGTGTGCCACTCAGGGACCTCGGAGGGGAGGTCAGGTCTGGTCCTAATACACCAGGTATTAAGTTATCCCTGTTCCCAAACATATTTTGTCTGCACTCCCAGAGTGGATGGAAAGGACGGGGGCAGCCACTGGGCCACTTGGGCCACTTGCTCTTCAGTCACTGCCCTTGAGAAGCAGAGTTTTCAAGCCACCATGTCTCCAGAGGAAGCTGCCCTTTATTAAGGGCAGCACAAGTCTTCCCTCCCTAAACTGTCTCCTTGGTTATCTGTTGTTCTCTGGTTGTCAGTCTCTAATGTTTTCTGTAGCTGCTCTAACAAATGAATACGTGGTGGCTTAAAACAAAACAAACTGATTACCTTATAGTTCTTTCCTTCAGAAGCCAAACATGGTTCTCTTGGACCAAAATCAAGGCATCAGTATGGCTGGATCCTTGCAGAAGGGATGGGGAAGTTGTTCTGTTGCCTTTTCCAGCCTCCAGAGGCTGCCTGTATGCCTTGGCTTGTGGCTCTCTTCCTCTGTCTTCAAAGCAGTAGCAGGTCAGATTTTTCTCACATCACCCTTCTCTGATCTTGCTCCAACCTTCTGCTGCCATCTTCCACTTTAAAGTGATGCTGTAATTACATTGGGCTCACCTAAACATTCTGGATACTCTCTATCTTAAAGTCAGCTGACGAGCAACCTTAGTCCCATCGGTAGTCATGACCCCCCCTGTGCTAGGTAACATCACACGTGGACAGCTCTGTGGGAGCATTATTCTGTCTACCTCATCTGTGAGCCTGCCCATCCATTTGAGGCAGGAACTCTACAGCTCTCTCCTCAAGTAAATGAAGAGGACTGGCTTGTTTTCTAGGTAGCTTGCTCAGTTCCTAGCAGAGAAGGTCATGGGGGCTGGAAAATAAGCCACACTTACCTGGTCTAAGGAGTGAGTGGATGTGGGTGCTAGCTAGTATCTGCAGTCTGATGACCAGGCCTCTCTTTCCCTGAAAATGAGGTCTGTATCCCATTGCACAATACTTCATGGGCTTTGCAGCCTCACTCTATCCAAACGCTCTTTTCTAGAAGCCTCTCAACACTGACATGTTCCCTCCTTTTGGCCCCTATTCCTACAACTTATCCTGAGAGAGTAATTCACCAAAACCAAACATTCATGTACTTGAGGTTTTTTTGAGTGCAGTAAAATGCAGGATACAATGACCATGCCTAGAATGTTTGTCTTTTAAAGACAAGACTGGGGAGCATTTCTGAGACTCAAGGGAAACAAAAATGATCAAATGGGCATGTGCACTCATTCCAACTGTAGTGACATGTGGCCTGGGTGTACAGGAAATGATGCGTCAGAGTGGGATCACAGGATTTTTTTTTTTTCCCTCTTTCCACCATGGTTTTGAATTTTCTTATTTTAGCAACAAAATTAAAACAAAAGGCAGCAGCAAGCCTAGTGTGGTGGTGCACACCTGTAATCCCAGTGCTTGGGAGCCTGAGACAGGAGGATCCCAGGTTCAAGGCCAGCCTTAGCAACTAAGCAAGACCCTGTTTCAAAATAAAAAAATAAAATAGGGCTGGGAGTATAGTATAGCTTGCAGATAGAATGCCCCAGGGTTCAATCCCCAATCCAAAAAAAAAAAAGCAGGAGCAGCAACAGAAACTCAGAAATGAGGCAGATGGGAGGAAAACCGTTTTCCTCTTTTGCCTATCACTCACCGCTTAAGAGCAAGTGGAGCAAGGACATTCGAGGAAGCGGGTATGTTTTCTGTAGTACATAAATGGTGTCGTGTGCTCTACTGACTTTCAGGCGTACCGGCCCCGATCCAGAGACATGTCCCAGTGGCACTTGCTATCTGGCTATCTCATCTTACTTAATGGTTTTAGCAAATATTTTCATCTGTTTTGGAGAACTTTTCTCAATAAGGTCAGGTGGTTTACAGAAAGCATTGCAAAACTCCATTAACAACCCAATGAGGAAGGATTGTGCATCTGAAATAGTTTTGGTTTTGGCTCTTGGGCCTTACAGGAAAGGGGAAAGTAAACACAAGAAGGCCTCAGAAGAAGCGGCTGATGTGTGCTTTCTGTCACCCTTCTCTTGGCATCTTCTAGAAAAGGGAACCGCCTGGTGTTCTATCCATTACAGGGGCATAAAGGTATCTCCTTGTGCTTCCGCTGTGTGCTGTTCACAGGCCCAGGCAGGCCTGGGGCCTGCAGCATGGGGGGCTGGACAGGGATTGCTACAGCAAGATTGCTCAGGAGAATCAACTGAGAAGCCAGAGGTTTCTCTTCAGGCCCAGTTCTCTTCTCACAGCCTGGATTGGGACCCTTTCCTGTCCTGAAATGTTACTCTCCAGTTGGGCATGGTGGCACATGCCTGTAATCCCAGTATTTGGGAGGCTGAGACAGGAAGATTGCAGGTTCACATCCAGCCTCAGCAATCTAGCAAGACTCTCAGCAATTTAGCTATATCATGTTTCAAAATAAAAAACAGGACTGAAGTGTAGCTCAGAAGTAGAGTGCCCCTGACTTCAACCCAGTGAAAAACATGCAGGTACCATGCACATGCGCGCGCGTGCACACACACACACACACACACACACACACACACACCTCTTCACCCCCTGTTCTGGCCAGCAGTGTTGACAACTATGACAGAGCAGGTCCACACCCCTCTCTCCCCTGGTCTCCCACTTTGGGGAGGCCTATGTGATTTTCAGGAGCCCATCCCTAGGTTTTGCATGTCACAAGATCATTCCTTAGGGGTGCTGGTCCTCCACCTTTCATTGAGTCCCTTTGGAAGCATTTTGGAGGCGCTCCAGGGCCTGCATGTCCCTAAGTGTTGGGCTGTTTAGTTTCCCAAGCATGGTGACTAGTGGGATCACACATGGGCCTTTGCCACAGACCCAGGCCTCAGCTCATCACTCCCATCTCCTTGCCTTGAGGGCTGTTCTCTTCCTTGTCCCTAGCTAAGGTGTTCAGGGGTCACCCATACTAGCTGGAATCTGAACTCCCAGGGCAGCAGAGATGGCCGGGGGAGTGAGATAAGGAATAGGAGGTAGAAAAGTGGGAGACAGACAGAGAGGTTGATTATTACCTTCCTACATCACATCATTCTACTCATGGACAGAGGAAGGGAGAGGTAGCACCAGTCACTGGAAAAATCAACAATGGGTAATAATAGCAGTCTTGCTTCACACAGCTTCTGCTGCCAGCAGACAGAGCTCAGCAGTGAGCACTTAACTAACATTAATGCCTTTGAATTCTATCTTAGAATCTCTTGAAAGAAACACCATTCTGGTAATTCCAAATTAGGGATTCTCTGATTTTTATTTAAAGTAAAAGTACTGCATTGGTTAGGGATAAGTGATTCTTTAGGGCCTCAGGAAGCTCATTAAGTACCTTTTGAGCCAGGCTCAGGGTGTGGCTGGAGTATGAAAGGGCTGACAAGCGCTGGGAATCTAAGGCTGTAGCATGGGTCTCACTTGGATGCCTGAGCCCTATGACTAAGCACCTGCCTCTCCCTGCAGGAGACCCTCTGCAGTGTGGGGCCTGGATCGGGCAGTGTGCCCTTTACATTGTGATCATGATCTTTGAAAAGACCGTCGTCTTCATCGTCCTCCTTATACTTCAGTGGAAAAAGGTTTGCCTCTCCTCCCCACTTCAGCAGATCCTTGCCGAGCTGGGCAAGCAGCACTTGTTCCCTATCACCCTCACGCTCCAGCTCTGTGGGAAAGCCAAATTTGTTTTTGATTTAACTCTGTGATTGGACCCTGGATTTGGTCTGCTATGGCAGCTATTTACAAGAGCATTAAGTTGTCATTATTTTTCCTGGGCATCCATCCACTTCATTTATGCAAGTGTCTACTCTAGATTAAGACTTGGGTTGAATAAACCTAATGAAAATACAGTCCTTGCCATGAGTTGCTTACCGTCTGATTAATCTTCAGGCCTTGCAACTGAAAATGTCTCTTATGTTTGCAAATGTCCTCCTCAGTTTCCTGTATGGCTAGAGGTTTAATTGAGCCATTTGGTGCCACAGGCTGCTTTCGTGATCTGTTACCCCCACGGTGTGGGGGGACCTTGGTTTCCCAGGCCCTTGTCTCCTCCTCTCCCCAGTGCTGCACAGATGAGCCTATCCCCACATGAAACTGCCAGAGTCTCCAGAACAAGTGGCTCAGCTCTTGGCCTCCCTTTGGTTTTATCTGTGGCTGGGTTTTATTTTTTAAGAAGATAAGCTAGGGGGTTTTAGAGCTGCTGTTCTGCAGGAGGTGGTTGGGGTGCAGGATTTTGCTAGAAAGTGGGCTGGAAACTTGCTCAGGTCTCTAATGAGCATCTGCTGAATTACCTTTTTCCAGCACCCCAAAGCTACACTCCCCTCCTCTGGGGGGGATGAGCTTTGGACCACTTTCTACTCAGTGTGGACGCTTCTGGGGTATAAGCCACCCACTTTGCAAGTCTACACTGAGGGGAAACCTATAAAAGTGCTCACTGCTCGAAGTGGCCTAGTCTCCCAGGGAGCCTTTGTTGGGGAACTGTGCAGCCTTGGGTGAGGGGCTATTCCCATTGGGCTCTGAGGAGCATCTAAGCCAAGCCCCTTCTCAGGGCTTGCTGGGCCCCAACCTGGGCACTGTCCCTGTGGTTTCCCTCCTCACTGTGTTTGCTTCTCTTCACAGGTGGCCCTACTGAACCCCATTGAAAACCCAGACCTGAAACTGGCCATCGTCATGCTAATCGTCCCCTTCTTTGTCAATGTCAGTGCAATGTTGCATGCTTCACCCTGGCTTGTGCCTGCTTTCCAGGCTTCCTGTCCAAAGTTCTGAGTCTGATAGGAAGCTCGCATTATAGCCCTCAGGTCTTTCTTTCTGTGTGACCAGTTGCCACCTTCCCACTCCCACCCCCAGACCTGGAAGTGGCAGGATTGCTTCCTCGAATGGCAGGCCCCCACTCCAGAACCCTGTTCACAATGAAGTGTCCTGGGAACTTTGACTTATGCTCTCTGCTAAGGACCTGCCATGAGGCATCTCACCCCACGTGTGATGCAAACTTCTGGATCAGGATTGTGTCTAGCCAGGCACAGTGGCACGTGCCTGTAATACCAGCTACTCCCAAGGCTGAGGCAGGAAAATGCCAACTTCAAGGCCAGCCCAGGCGACTTAGCAAAACCCTGTCTTGAAATGAAATTTAAAAAGATCAATGGTAGAGTACTTGCCTAGCATGTGAGAAGCCCTGGTTTTAATCCAACATCACTGGGGAAAAAAAAAATCAAATGTGCTCCAGTTGCTTATTCTTGGTCAGAGTCCTCAGAAAGAAACTCATCAGCACGATGGCTAAAGTAAAGGAACTTAGGCACACAGATACACGGAGTGTGTGTCACCACACAAGGCCCATGGGGGCCCAGAGCAGTTGTCCAGGGAGACTTTGGTTCCAGTTCCAAGACAAACTGCCAGTCACTTACCCCCCATACACACACACATACACCAAAAAAAAAAAAAAAAAAAAACAAACTTGGTAAACAGGGCAGAGATTTTTTTTGCTTGTTCACTGATGGGAAAACTGTAGCAAAAGAAATAGAGATTAGGAACCTCTCTCAAAGCTTCTGGAAAATCACAACAGGGCTAGATGAGGTTTCTCTTTCCCTGGTTCTGGGTTTTATATCCTGGAATGGGCATGGGAAAAGGTGGATATGGGGACCATTCTGCCTTGCTTTCAAAATGGCTTATTCCAGAGTCACCTGCATTTTTCCTTCCCACAGGCTTTGATGTTTTGGGTTGTAGACAATTTCCTCATGAGAAAGGGGAAGACGAAAGCTAAACTAGAAGAGAGGGGAGCCAACCAGGACTCAAGGAATGGGAGCAAGGTCCGCTACCGAAGGGCAGCATCCCACGAGGAGTCGGAGTCTGAGGTAGGGTTCTCTCTGACCCTCTCTGAAGGCCTGGCTGCACACCACTGGCCTTGGAGGTCCCTGGTCTTATGTTTGCATTTTGGTCTTCTCCTGAGAGCTGAGTCACAGCACCAGCCAGAGGTGAGGAGACGAGGCTGAGCTGAAGAGCAGTGCAGGTCACAGCTCCCATCCACCAGGGACCAGGCCTGCTATCCCACGAGCCTTCCTGGGAGAGGAGGCTAGAGCACAAGGTGGGGGTGGCTTGCAGTCAATGGAGCTTTGTCAGCATAGAAAGGTAAGGGAGGAGTTTCCTTGTTCCAAGGAAGCTGGCAAGGACCCTCATGATCTCATGATCATGAGGGCATTAACTTGTTGAATCCCTGCCCACCACTGACAAGCCAGGGAAGTGTTGGCTAAGATAGCTAGAAGCTTCTGAAACTTCTGAAGAGCCAGACCTCACAGGGACAACCTCATCTCTCCTTATTTCCTAGTCCCCTAAGTTCAAAAGCTTGTACTTCAGGGAAGATGGTGGTCATGAATAGTAGCACAGAGGCAAGAATTTGTGTTCCGGCACACTCTGGGTGCTCACCACACGTGTGTGCCGTGGGCCATGCATGAAGCAAGGCTGGCTCAGGAGTGGCCTTGGGAAGCTTCCGGGTGAGCTGAGCACTGTGCTGCCAGCGGGAGCCGAAGAAATGGCTGCAACAGATGCCTTGTGGGTGAGGTGAAGAGAATGTATAAGTATCTCATTGTGGCCGGGCGTGGTGGTGCACACTTGTAATCCCAGTACTTGGGAGGCTGAGACAGGAGTTCGTGGCCAGCGTCAGCTACTTAGTGAGGCCTTCTGCAACTTAGTGAGACCCTGTTTCAAAATAAAGAATAAAAAATAGGGCTCAAGGTATAGCTCAGAGGTAGAATGCCCCTGGGTTCAATCCCCAGTGCTGCAAAAATAATAATAATAAAATAAAAAAATAAATGTCTCATCATCACATTTGACATGTTCTGAGCTGAGGCAGTCTGAAGGAAGTTTTAGAAGTTGAATAGATAGTAGGACTGAAGTCCATATCTTCTAGATACATGTTCCTAGAATGTGGCATGGGCTGTCATATCATAAGAGTTTGGTGAACATTTGGTGAATGACAAACAGCAGTACAGGCCAAAGCAATAGCTCAGAGTACTCACAGATTTGACATCTGTATAATAATGTGAAATTCACTGTGGCCAAGAACAGTATTTACTCCAGAGTATAGAATGATGACATGAAATCAGTTACATGTACATGTGAAATCTGAGCTAGATGGGCAAGGTACTTTGTGGTCCAGGCTGAGGAGCTAGAATGTGTTTGTACAAGCAATAGAGAACCCCAGCAAAGGTTTAATCAGGGGACTGAGACTGGAAGTAGAAAGCCCTCAAAGTTTCAGTCCCAGGAAGAGATGGTGGGATTATTTGCCCAGCACCTGGAGCAAGAGGAGTTCATGCTCCTTGCACAGGTGAACCTGAACCTTGGGCCTTTCAGTCCAGTCTTTCCTTGGTGCTTGGAGGTCTGAGGCCAGCAGGTGGCAGGACGGTGGGCAGGGATGACCTTATTTAGCCTGGATGCCTCAGCTGCATGGCTGAGTCCTTCCAGGGTCTCCAAATAGCAAGTGCTCCTCTTTGTCTCCAAGTGACAAAGATAGTTCAGAGCAACCCTTCTGAGGTCTCATTGCCCTATATATATATGCCTCTTTTTCTTTCTTTCTTTTTTTTTTTTTTTTTTTTGTACTGGGGATTGAACCCAGGGGCATTCTACCTCAGAGCTATAGCCCCAGCCCTTTATATTTTTGAAACAGGGTCTTATTAAGTTGCTGAGTATCTTATTTAAGTTGCTGTGGCTGGCTTCAAACCTCAGCCTCCTGTCTCAGTTTTCCAAACACTGAGACTACAGGTATGCACCACCATGCCCAGCAGTTTCTCACCTTTTGAAAGAGACTTTTCAGCTGGGCATGGTGGCACACACCTGTAATCCCAGTGACTGAGGAGGCTGAAGCAGGAGGATCATAAGCTCAAGGCTAGATTGGGCAATTTGGGAAGACTCTGTCTCAAAATAAAAAAAATTTAAAAAAGGACTGAGGATTTAGTTCAGTTGGTAGAATGCCCCTGGTTTCAACCCCCAGTACCACCAAAAAAATAAAGGCTTTTCAGTTTGCTCCTGTTGTATTTAAGGAAGCTTTAAGGCCCTGATACTCCATGTGTCAAGATGGAGCATTTTTTGCAGGATGATCTTGGGCTGCAGGTCCCTGCTAAGTTAGATCTGATTAGGTTTGGGTCCAGGTGGAGGTTGGATGGAAAGATGGGGCATGTTGGCAGAGAGAGGGGGTTCTTTTTTTTTTTTGCGGTACTGGGGATTGAACTCAGGGGCATTCTACCTCCGAGCTACACCCCCAGCCCTATTTTTTTATTCTTTATTTTGAAACCGAGTCTCACTAAGTTGCAGAGTGCCTCACTAGGTAGCTGAGGCTGGCCGCGAACCCGGATCCTCCGGTCTCAGCCTCCCGAATGCTGGGATTACAAGCGTG
>PVLC010032406.1:0-18194 GCA_004027655.1 Graphiurus murinus
CTCTCCTTCCCACCTCCATTATGTGAGAGCCGAGTCTCTCTCTCCCCCTCCCTGACACCATGCTCTGAGCTTCAGATACTGGCCCCATGTGGACTGAGTCTACAGTCTGAAAAACTGACCAAATGAATCTTCCTTCCTCTAAGTGGTATGGTCAGGTCTTTTAGATTATAGTAGGGAGAATGTTGGCCCAGACACCCAGTTTAGACATAACACAAATGTATGCTAATCAAACAGCCCCTTAAATTCCCAGCCCCTCAACTTCAATCAATCTCATCAGCCACCAGGGAAAGTACAATTAAAACCACAGTGGGGAATCACTACAAGCCTATCAGAAAGGCTAAAGTAAAAAGAGGGTGTCAACTGCTGAGGCTGACGAAGCCGTAGAGAGACTGGGTCTTTCATACATTGCTGACTGGAGTGTAGCATGGTACAGCCACTCTGAAAAACCACCTGAATGGCTCTTAAACGAAAAACAAAACCCATGCATTTACCCCAGAAAAATGAAAACATATGTTTACATTGAAATGTACACACCTATGCTTATAGGAGCTTTGTTTATAATAGCCCAACTCTACAAAGAGTCCAGGTTTCCTTTAATGAGCGGATAATGAAATGGTGTTACAGCCATACTATGCAAAGCTATTCAGGAATACAAAGGAACAAACTCTGGTACACTAACTAATTTAGATGAATCTCCAGAAAATTATGCCAAGTGAAAAAAGGAAGATGCCAAACCTCCCGGTTCTGCTTTACATGATTCAATTTATGTGACATCTCTTGATGGACAATATGGAAATGGGTGGTCAAGCATTAAGGAGGGAGGAAAAGAGGGCAGGAAGGGGGTATCATGAGAGACCCTGGGAAGACGGACACATGTTGTATCTGGACTAGATTCATGCTAATGTCCTGGCTATGACACACTTGTTTTTTAGAACCTTAGCATTGGGACAATTGGATAAAGGGTTCATGGGATCTCTGTAGTACTTTTTCAAACTATATTTCAATTACTAATTATCTTAACACAAAATAAGTACTTAAAAACATCCTACATATTAAGGAATAAATCAAAATATAATTTGGAAAGTATAGCTAATTGAATGAAAATTATGTTGATTGTAAATATTTAATGAAAATGAACATGATTAAAATTATCAATGAAGCTGGGAATGGTACGCCCTCCTGTGATCCCATTGTTTGGGAGGTTGAGACAGGAGGATAGCATGTTCACAGCCAGCCTCACACTTAGTGAGACCCTGTTTCAAAATAAAAATAAATAAAATAAAAAGAGGGCTGAGGGTGTGGTTTAGAGTTCCACCAAAAATAATTATATCAATAATTATTATTCAGATTTTTGTGCTAAGTTTGTCTGCTTTGATTTAATCCAACTGAGTTTTATTATATACAAGTCATATACTCTCCTACCTGGACTTGGCCCTTGTTTTAAAGTGCTCTGTTGCTAGTCCTTGTGGCTCCTGCCCTGTCCTTGTTACTTGGATCCTATGGATCAAGAACCTCTGAAGGACCATGGCATGCATGACTCCTGGTCAATAAAACAAGTGTTGCTGTCCAAAAGTTGGCGTGTGTGTGTGTGTGTGTGTGTGTGTGTGTGTGTGTGTTCATTGAAGACAAAAGCTAACTCAGGTATGTGTATGCAGGTAGATCTCTTAGCTCTGTCCTGTTCCACTAACCCCTTTCTCTATCCCTTCCTCCTTACCCCACATTCTTGATAATAGTCAGCTCAGAAACAGGTGAATTGCTGCTTCCTGCCATGTCCTATCACAAAATTGTTTATGATTCCTTCATCTCCCCATATGTTTTATGATAATCTTGTATACATCTGCAGAGAACCTTGAAGGAATTTTTTATAGTGATTATATTAAAACTGCATAGTAACTTAAGGGAAATTGGTACCTTTGATATGCTTAATCTTCTAATCCTTCTAATGTCTGAATCTCTATTTGAATTCAGTTTCTTTGATCTTGCCTGTAGCTTTCAGCATATGGATCCTGTACAAATCTTGTTAGATGTATACCTGCCTATGTGTTTTCCAAACCATTTTTCCCTAGATGCTGCAGACAAGAACACAGTCCTGCTTGCTGGTGTGCTAATCTTGTCCCTTTGAGACCCTCAGCAGAGAATCTAGCAATACTCTGCTTGGACAACTGACCTACAGAGCTGTTGCTAATGCCTGTTTTCTTAAGACACTGTTTGTGATTGATCTGAAACCACACAAAACTAAGAGGGTCCATTTATTGATCCTCTTAAAGGAGTAGATTTTGAATGTATTGACTTTATTGGTTTTCTCTTTTAATTTTTATTTATTTCTTCTGTAATGATAACTTTTCATTTCTGATGGCTTTGGGTTAAATTTGCCTTTCTTTTTTACTTTCTTAAAATGGCGGCTTAGATGACTGATTCTAGGTCTTTTCCTTTGCAATATTAGCTTTTAATGCTATAAATATCATCTAAGCAGCTTTGTTTTGTTTTTTACTTGCATTACACACATTTGTTTGTTTGCAGTACTGGGTATTGAACCTAGGGGAATTCTACCTCCAATATACACCCTCAGTCCTATTTTTTATTCTTTGTTTTGAAACAGGGTCTCACTAAGTTTCAGAGAGCCTCACTAAGTAGCTGAGGCTGGCAGCAAACCTGTATCCTGCAGTCTTAGCCTCCCTAGTACTGGAATTACAAACGTGAGCCACCACGATTATTTTTGTTTTTGAAACAGGTTCTGGCTAGGTTACTGAGAGCTTGTCTTCCTTGCTTCATTGCTGAGGCTGTCCTCAAACCTGTGATCCTCATGTCTCAGTCTCCCAAGTACTGGGATTACAGGCATATGCCACCACACCTGCCTTGATTCTTTTTTTTAATACAAAACTATTATATTAAAAACCTAGAAATATGTTGATTATTTTTTTAAAAATTTGCAGGAAGATGGATGGAACTAGAAAAGTATTATGCAAAGTGAGATGAGCCAGTCTCGAAGGCTCATGTATGTTTTCTCTCAGATGTGGAAGCAAGAGAGAGAAAAGAGGAAACATAGGGACTTTAAATGATACAGAAAGAGACGTGTAGAATAGTGGAAGTGGATTGGAGAGGGAGGTAGAAAGGGGAAGAGAGAAGATCGAGGAAGGAACTAGTTCAAATAATACTGTGGCAATATATGAAGTTATCACAACTAATTTCACTGATGTGATTGGAGAGGGAGGACGGGGACTGGGGTGGAGTGTGGAAAAAAATGCTCCAAGAACTGTGTGCAGATGTGTATGTATCACATTGAATGTCACTGGTCTGTGTGTGTATCACATTGGATGCGCTCAGGAAATTTTTTTAAAGAAACAAAATCAAATAAAAATATTTGGGGATATTCCAGATATCTTTCTGCTATTAGTTTTTAGTTTACACCAGAACCTACAGACCTACTCTGCACAAATTTTTTCTCTTATATTTGTTAACTTAGTTTCTGGTCGAGAATGTGTTAGCTTTGCTGAATGATTTGTAGGTTTGAGGAGCATGTATTCCGCTATTTTAGGTGGAATTTTTTATTTATTTTTAAATTTACTTTATTTCTTTAATGTGCTTGTATTGGTGCATTATCATCTCACATCATAATGTAAATCATGTTGACATTGACGTGCATGCACACAGCACTTGGTGCCCCCCACCTCCCCATCTCTCCCCTTCCCATACAGAAGACTGAGACTGTTATTGGGATTTTCACATACGTACACACAGTAAGACTGAGGTTCATTATGTTTTTTACTTTAAATCATATCAAATTGGTTATTATTGTTCAGGTCATCCATATACTTACTGATTATTTATTCACTTGGTTACTTAGAAAAGGCTAATACAATTTTAAACAATACTTATATATTCCTATGTTTGTGTTTTCAAGTCTACTCATGTTTTTTTGTCTCATTTTAAATTTCTGTTGATAAGAATTAAAGACTTATTCTCTTGGAGAAGTGTCTTTATCATTATGTAATATCTCTCTTTATTCCTAAAAATATCCCATGTTCTGAGGTCTACTTTGTTCAAAATTAATACAGCAACCTCAGCTCTCTTTTGCCAAATGTTGTATGGTATTAATTATTCATTTCTCTATTTTTTTTTACTTTAAAACTAACTATCTTCATGTAGCATATACTTCAGTCTTCTTTTTGTCAAGGCAACAATTGGTTTAGACTACTAGTATATGAAGTGATTACTGATAAGATTGTAACAAAAAATCATCTTGCTAGTTTTTCATTTATACCACTTGTCCTTTGTTTCCGTTTTCTTCTTTCTGTTTTCTCTGCTTTTAGTTAAGCAGTTTTATGTTTCCATTGTATACTCTAAAAAAAGTCTTAGTAACTATGCCAGGACCTACAAAATGCATTAGCAATCTGAGTTGATCTCAAAATTGTATTATGTTGATATATTTGATTGAACTCAGGGGCATTCTACCTCCAAGCTATACCCCCAGCCCTATTTTTTATTCTTTATTTTGAAACAGGGTCTCACTAATTTGCAGAATGCCTCACTAAGTAGCTGAGGCTGGCCTCGAACCCAGATCTTCCGGTCTCAGCTCCCAAATACTGGGATTACAAGCGTGTGCCACCATGCCTGGCTTATGCTGATATATTTTCTATAAAAACCTTTTAAACAATATATTCTTAATTTTCTCCACATATGTCTTATATAATCATAAGTCCTATTACTCACTATACTTCTTTTTATACTATAAAGTATATTGTTAAAATTTTTGCTTTAAACAATTACCTTTTAATGTCAATAAAATTAAAGAATAGATACCTTCACTTATTCCATTTCCAACACTTCATTTCTTTACATGAGGCAAGTTTCTGAATATTTAAAGAACTTATTTTTCCATTTCTCATTGAGTAGATCTAAAGCTGTTGAATTCCCTTGGTGGTGGTGGTGGTGGTGGTGGTGTTTTTATCTGAGAAAGTTTCCAAGTCACGTTCACACTTGTATTTTCACCAAGTTTCCTCCAGGATTGACTTTTTTTATTATAATAATTCGTGCTTTGTATTTATACATTTTTGTTAGGTACAAATTGATAAAGACAAATGTGCACTTTTTTATTTTAGAACTTTAAAGACATCTTTCCATTGTCTTATTTCTGAGGCAAAGTCTACTGTGAATCTGATCCTTGCTCCTCTGCAGGAAATGCCTCTCTCTCTCTTTCTCTCTCTCTCTCTCTCTCTCTCTCTCTCTCTCTCTCTCTCTCTCTCTCTGTCTTCTCTCCCTGTCTTCTCTCTCTTCCTCCCTCCTTCCCTCTCTCTTTTGTCTACTTTCAAAATGTTTCCTTTGTGTCTGATGTTCAACAGTTTTAATATGACATACCTAGGTGTACTTTTTATGGTTCATTTGATATTTATCCTGCCTGAAGTTTGAGATTGTTGTATCTGTAGTTTGATGCCCTTCATGATTTTGTACGAGTCTCAGATATAATTGGTTCATGTTCCTCGTTCTCTCTTTACTCTTCTGGTATTCTAATCCTACAGATACTAGTTTGTTGGTGGCCCACAGCTCTTGATCTCTCTGTTCTGATCTTTTAACTCATATTCCACCTTCTACTTCAGATTGTATCATTTTGTTCACCTGTTATAAAGCTTAGTGTTGTTGGGCTATAATCAGTCTGCTGGTGGCTGGCGTCCTCTTCAGAGGCATGCTTTGTCTCTCTTACCATTTTTTGTTTTTGTTTTTTTCTCAAAATTACATTAGATCCCTTCATTAAATTTCCATTGATCCGCTTAAGTCACCTACTTGATTTTGCATGCTATTGACCTTCTCCAGAAAAGTCTTTAATGTATTAAATAATTGTTCTAAACATCCCTTTTCATTCCTGGTTCAGTCTCTACTTGTTTCTTTGTCTCCTCACACTGCTATCCTCTGTTTATAGTATGTCCTCTGATTTCATTTGGAAATCATAGATGTTATACAATAGTAGGCACTGGGGTACATGTTTTGTGTGCTTGGGGGTAGAGGAGTATGGCTTTCACTCTGCTAGGCTCTTAGCATGAGAGCTTTTGCTTACTTAGTCAGATTTTGGCCAGGCTTGAAGTTCGTTTCCTGCTTGGCTCAGGTCTTATGATTTGGCTTTGGTGTCCTATTGTCCTCTTCCTAGAGAGTATCTTGCTCGAATCATCTTCATCTCTGCTTGTCAGTGTGGTCAGAGCATGGGAGAACGAGGTTTTCACTAACATCCAACATTAGGCAGGATTTGTGAACCTGGTTCTGGGTGTCTTACCTTCACAAGTGTTTCTGTACCTTCTTCAACTCTAACCTTGGACTTACCAAGTATCCCTGCCTCTCTCCCAGGGGTAGGGCTTTCTATATTTATTTTCCAGGACCTTCTCTGCCATCTCTGCCCTAGTGCACAAGTTCTTGTTGCTCTTCCCCGCCTATGGAGACATTTGTTTCATGGGGTACCGAGGGACTGGGCCCACATAGAGCTGTGGCAGAGGATGCTGACACCCTCTCTCAGGCAGCTGCATGAGAAAAAGACTCTCAGGATTCTCTCTCATCTTCCCTTTGAAAACCTGCAGGAGTTCCTAGATGAAAAACCTGGAAGGAAGCCCTTATCTCTGTGGCTGTCATACTTTCATGCCATCCCACAGTTATCCTTTAGAAATTGGACTTTTAAAAAAATTCTTGCTGAATAAAAGTTATTCATTTTTAATCCCTGTGGTCAAATGAAGGGTTGTTCCCCTTGGCCAGGATTATATTACGTAATCATTGAAAAGCCTGGCAATGATTGGCAATGATTACCATGACCAAGCGAAAAAGAAAAGACCAGTTCCCCATAGGAAAGAGGAAGGGGTAGATAAAAGTATGCCTCCACCTCATTGGATGCCTTAGTCAGACACAGATGAATTATAAAAATATTTGCCTCCATCCAATTAGCATAGACTTGGAGATGTAAAAATCCAATAATGAGACTGCGCTTATCTCTGAAACATGCTAATTTTAAAATTCAAATAAGCTTTCCATTTTAGAGAAGTTTTAGATTTACAGAAGAGATGAAAAGACAATAATGGAGTTCCTGTCCACCCCACATCCAGTCCCCATGCAGCAGCAGCCAGCAGCATCTCTTTAAATTACTAGAGTACATTTGCAAAATAAGTGTCCTAGTATTGATAACATTATTAAGTCACATAGTATCTAGATTCCCTTCATTTCCCCCCATGTTATCCTTTTGTATATTTTTACTTGTGTATTATAATTATACATGATGATGAGATTTAAAGTGATAGATTGATACATGGACATACTGCTTGGAGAATTACCCTCTTATCAAGGATCTTCTTCTTATCAAGGACCCTAAGAGAGTACATTACATTTAGTCATCAAATCTCCTTACCATTCCTGGGCTGTGAAGGTTTCTCAGACTTTCCTTGGTTTTAGTAAAGGTGACAGTTTTGAGCATACTGGGGAAGTTTCATGCGAGCAACACCCCTCCCCCTTACCCGGAGCACTTTGAGAGCTATCTCAGGAACTCCTGCTGAGAACCTAGAGGGAACTTGAAGGAAAAGCTTAAAAAGATCCTGGTGATCCCACCCATCAACCCCAAGTCTGCAGCCCTCAGAAGCTGCTGGATCTCCTGCTAGTCTCTGTTCAGCCTCCACAAATTTGTTGAAGTCACTACTTATGTGTTTCTATTGCTTTATGACTTCCCACAGCTTCTGCCTCGGGTGAGCATATTTTTTGCAATAAATTTTTCCAACTGCACTTGATTCTACGGATTCAGGAATAGTGGCTTTTCCCTGCAATCTCATGTCTCTATCAGACCCCTCCCCCCAAAAAAATTGATTTTCAGTTTGTGTATCTCTTTCTTATTGTAAAGACAGGATTAACAACTTCTCAGTTCTTTATAATTTGGAGTTGAAACCAGAAATCGGTTCTATCTCATGTCCCCACCATGGTCCTGATTCTTCACCTACTTAGGAACCAATGGGAGACTGTATCTAATAAAAGCTGAGCACTACAAGGAAATGGCTGCAAGTTTAGAATGCAAATAAGCACATTGAACCACATCGCCTGTATAGGGACGCATGTGAAGGAGAAACATCACTTAATATCATAAATATAAGTGGGACATTCCCCTTCATGCACATCATGCTTTGCTAAAAGAAAATGGCTGTGAGAACTTAGTGACTTGAGTAAGGTAATTACTCAAATTTCTTTCAGCATTTTATTTGAATATAATCATATTGGCTAATTAACTTTTTACATACTTAGTACACTTCAGTTTTGCCACGACCTCCTTATTCTAAAAACAATTACTTTATAGTTAAGCATGGTTAGGGGCATGACGTGAAGACGAATTTTGGCAAAAATGTCTGCCTCTTTGTGTTTTAAGATTTTCAATGCTTTTTAATCTTTTCATTTCAGTGATCATGAAAAGCAAATGGTGTGAATTTGGGAATGAACTCAATACTTTATAGGAATAGAAATACATATGTGCTTTTCACTTTTTAAATGACATAATGTGGGATAGTAGAGTTATTTTTTAACACATACTCCTCTCTGTAAACCATGAAACAAAATTAAAAAAAAAAAGTGAGAAGGAAAATAGCAATCATCACTGAGCATAGGAAGTAATGGAACATTTGCCAACACCAAGAATAAAAGAAGCTATAGTGATCGTGTTGAAATTAAAACACCAAAACGCTTGGAATTATCTGTGATTGTTTCGGTCTTTGTGAAGTGCTGGAGATCAAACCCAGGGCCTCATCAGTACTAGGAGGGTACTCTACCTCTGACCTATATCCCAGCCCTCCCTCTATAATTATTTTGTAAGGTGCAAAATTTTACCAAAATAGATTAGCCCTTCCAGAAACTTGTGACCAGGTCCAGCGTGTGTGTGTGTGTGTGTGTGTGTGTGTGTGTGTGTGTGTGTGTGTGTTTTGGGGAAAGAGAAATGCAATCTACAGAAGCATTTCTGTATCCAAGTCTATGCTGAGAATGAAAGGGAAAAGGGAACTATCACTGAAGAAGACATTATAGAGACAAGCCCTGCCAATGAACCAGACAGCTGATAAGTCAGTGTGAAAAGAGATCAGCTTTTCCTCTGCTTCTACCCCATACATGTCTCAATCACTCTGAACTTCATCTTGATGCATGATTACCATGTACCAACAAAAAAAGAAAAGAAAAAAGAAATAAATAAAAGAGATCAGCTATACCACAACTGACAGTGGAAAAGGAAACAATAAATCACTATATCTAATCTCATGAGTTCCAAAGCCTTTTAAAAATATGCACTAGCTAAGCAAGACGGTGCACACCTGTAATCCCAGTACTTGGGAGGCTAAGACAGGAGGATCACAGGTTCAGGACCAGTCTCAGCAACTTACTGAGACTCTGTCTCAAAATAAAAAATAAAATAAAGGGCTGGAGTGTAGCACAGAAATAGAATGCCACTGCATTCAACCTCCAGTACCAAAAAATAAAAATGAAAAAATTTTAAAATAACACTAATATTCTGCCCAGAGAAAAATCAGGGGATGTACAATACTGAGACAATTAATAGAGCATTCAGCGAACATTGAGGAAGCACTCAGAAAGCAAAGCAAAGGGTCAGAGGTCAGAGTGTTTGCCCTATGGGAATTGCACCAGTGAAAGTATAAAAAATATTTTTAATTATAAAGTATAATAATTTTTAAATTATTCCCAATAAACTTATTCTTGAGAATAATCCATCGCATATGAGGACATCTGTAAATAAAAGCAAAGCATTTATAAGAAAACTTGATCTTGGCTTAGGGAATAAATTCTGAAAAATGACTCAAAGAGTAACAACCATAAAATAGCAAGCTAATAAATTCAATGTCCCTAAAGAACTTCTTGCGATGAATGGGTGTCATAAGGAAAATAAAAAGACGTCTTCCCAAAGGAAATTTTGAGAATAAGATGGAGACTTTCCATAGCCTGAGCTTGCTTGCTGATTGCCAGGCCTCAGCTGGCTCTTTTTGGGAGTAGTAACCTGATGGTATTTTGGAAAGACATCAGGGTGGCCATTAGAAAAAGAGATAGCAATGGTGATTAAAGGTGATGCAAGGAATGATTTTCTTGCCTAAGGCGTGATAAAGAAATGGGGTTATCTATGGCATGGATTATATAGGGGCTTTGAGATGGGACACGCTAAGAACAATGTTGTGACATTCTGGAAAATGAGCCTAGTCCTAAGAGAAGCTATAATGTTGAAAACATATCGGTGTGCTTCTAATCTTTCCACCCAACAGGGAGAGCCAATTCAGATGGGATTATCTCTAAAGTATCCACAATTGAGCTATATTAAAGAGTTCTATAAATGATTTTTCTTTTCTTCATTTTCTGGGAAGGCCTATCTTCTTAAAACAGGATTATACTA
Source organism: Graphiurus murinus (assembly GCA_004027655.1). NCBI lineage: Eukaryota > Metazoa > Chordata > Mammalia > Rodentia > Gliridae > Graphiurus > Graphiurus murinus. The sequence goes on from PVLC010032406.1 coordinate 10,388, forward strand.
TACTTTTAAAAATAAGATAATTTGTTGCCAAACTTCAAAACAGAAACCTAGAAAGTTAAAATTGTAAATTAGCTTAAATATGTTATTTTACAAATATAGCCCAACAAATAGTATCCAGCAACTGTTTATCATTAAAACACAACATACACACACACACACCCTTATCATCTTTGCTTTTCAATAATAATTTATTATTTACCTACTTATTCATTTAAATAATACTTTTATAAACATAAAAGTTAGTAAAATAAAGAACAAGGTCTTTAAATGAATCATGCCCTTTGATTTTACAGTAAAGTGCTTGTATACAGTGTATATACAGAATAATTTCACTTTCTCTGGCAAGCATGTATATATACCTCAATATTGATTTATTTAAATAATAGGACTAGAAAATTGTACTCTTACTCCCATGATGTTTCTGGTCCAGAAGAGACCTGTATTATCTCTGTCCAGCAAATTATCTTTCTTCTGAGAACAGAGTCCTCTCTTCTAGAAACTTCCCCTTGTCCACACCCTCCCTTGGAGCTACCCTTTTCTTGCATAGAGCTGTCATTTTTGTTTTTTGTTTTGCATAAATCTTCCCAAGCTAAAGTTTGTTCCATGATGGACAGTCATCCAACCTAAACCAATTGTAATATACCACAGCATTGGCTTGTCTGAAATTGGTCTTGTCAAGGATCATTCCAAGGTAGATAGAGAGAGAAAATGTGTGTCAGTCTCTCCCTGGAGGTGGGAACTACCAAATAAGGAACTTATGAATGAAGAAAAGAAAGGAGGAAGGGAGAAAAGGAGGGAGAGAGGGAAGGACGGAGGGAGAGGGAGGAAGTGAGAAAGGGTGGGAAGAAGGAAGGAAGGGAAGGAAGGAAGGAAGGAAGGAAGGAAGGAAGGAAGGAAGGAAGGAAGGAGGGAAGGGAGGGAGGGAGGGAGGGAAGGAGGAAGAAAAAAGTCCTATTTCATAGTCAAGTTTCAAATGCTTTTATAATTTTTCCTGTCAATCACCCTCAACCAGGGGCAATTTTTTATTAATATATTCAGGGTTAAAACACAATTGTGGAGGATGGGTGTGGCTTAATAAATAAAGCACATATTTGGGATTTCTTTTTTTAAAAATTTGTCTCAGCTTCAGCTTTTCTTTTGAATAGGAAAGGAGGAATACAGTTGGGGAGCCATACTGCAGGGCCACTTCGCAGCCTCCCCCCGGCCCCCGTCATTGTTAGCATCACACACCTCCATCCAGGTACCCAGCCCTGGGGCTACTGCCTCCATCCCTCCACCACTGGAAGCTCCACGCACACCCAACCCTGGGGGTTAGGACAGCTGCAGCTGCCTTCCTCCTGCCAGGACATCCAGCTGTCCAGGACACTGTTGACAGTGGGACGTCCTGGGAGACCTCGGAGTCAATAGGCATGCTGATCTCAGGTGTGAGGAGCCCTCTCCTCTCGGGGAGGAAGGAAGGGGACGGATTTGCTGAACTGAAGCTTGTGTCTGCTCTGGAACTGCCTCTTGCTCAGGAGTCCCCAATGGTGGCAATTACAGAAATCATTCCACCCTTTGAATAGGCCACTCGGGCTTCTTCATAACTCTGAGATGAATTATTTTTTTTCTCCTACAGTTCTGATTCAAATTTTATGCAAAAACAATTAATAAATGTTTTAAAAATAACATAATTCAATAACATTTTCCCAGAAAATAATGTAATATTGGCTTTCATATTACTTAGAAAAATATTGTTTGGGTTTTTTTTGTTGTTGTTGTTGTTGTTGTTTTTTTGTGGTACCGGGGATTGAACTCAGGGACATTCTACCTCTGAGCTACACCCCCAGCCCTATTATTTATTCTTTATTATGAAACAGGGTCTCACTAAGTTGTGGAGGGCCTCACTAGATAGCTGAGGCTGACTGCGAACCCAGATCCTCCGGTCTCAGTCTCCCAAATGCTGGGATTACAAGTGTGTACCACCACGCCTGGCTTGTTTGTGTTCTTTTATTACTTCAGGTTAATCATCCTGGTTTCTTTCCACTGAAATGCTAATTTGCTTAAATTTTAAATGTTTTCTGGAAAATAGTCTCAAAATTGATGTTTCTATCAATAATCCTATATGATGTTGCTACAACAGAACACATCCTGCAAGAAATTCCTAACTTATTACAAGTCATATTTTCTTTTTCTCTCTCCCCTCCCCCCTCTTTTTCTTGTCCTTTTTGAAGCTGGATCTTGCTAGGTTGCTGGAAGTCTTACTGATTCTGGTCTTGAATCTGTCATCCTCCTGTCTCAGCCTCCCAAGTGCTGGGATTACAGGTGTGTGCCACCACACGCAGTGAAAGTCATGTTTTATGTAGACTCAGTTAGTCTCCCTGTCAATCTCTTATGCAAAATTTGGATTCTCATGATAATGTCCTTTTTTTTTTTTCATTGAACAAATGATGGCTTACCATTAGGCAACACTGGTAAACAAGAGAGGCATATTCTATATTCAAATAGTTTTTTGATTTGAATACAGATATTCTATTACTAACTATAAAATCAAATTCATCCTTGAGAGGAGGTAGGGGAAGACTTTTTGGAGGACTGATTCCTAGGCAATTATTCACAAACAGTTAAATGGGAAGTATTTGGATCCAAAAAAAAGGAAAAAAGAGCAGTGTAGGCTGAAGAGGAGGGATTCAGAGGTCTGTTATACCCATATCCTGGTTGTGACAAAGATGGATCCTTCTATTATATATATCCTGGTTGTGATAAGGATGGAAAGTTCCTAACACGCTGTTCCTGCAGGTGTGAGTCAAGCAGAAATTACAGAAGCCAAACAAAGCAGTTATGCGTGACTAGCTGGGTCACCTAGGATAGCAACCTGGAGTTACTTATGCTAAGGCTAAGGACTCAGGTTAGCCCATAAGAAAGTAGTTTTGTGACATTCTGCTCCCTCCTACTAAAGGGAAACCAGGCCATACTGGGATCAGGAACATATTATGACTATTGTAGTCTCACATCATAATGTAGCTCATGGTGATGGTGACATCCATGCACACAGCACTTGGTGGGCTTTCTCCTGACCCCCTCCGTACTTCTCCCTTTCCCTATACATGATATTGAGATTGGCATTGGTATTCTCACATATACACACAACATCAGTGGAAGTGTTTCCTTCATTGAATCTCCCTACCCTCCTACCTTCCCCTAAAACACCTCCCTCACACCACTGGGATTTGTCCTCCATTATCTGAAGTCCCTCTTGTATCCAGATTACTTTGGAACTTCCACATATGAGATAAAATGTATGACCCTTCATTTTCCGAGGAAAACCAACATTTTAATCATTTTCCTGATTTGATATTGTTGTAGTTGTATATCTTCATACAAGTCACTCATTTTGCAAAATAAAATGTCAACTAGCTCCCTGAGCTATTTTTTTAACCTAAAAAGGTTGTCTTAATTTTGTCAATGTTTTATTACAGGTGATTATGTTGTGATGACTATCTATTTTGAATTGAGTAGAAGAATGGGGTACTTCACGATTCAGACATACATTCCCTGCATACTGACTGTGGTTTTATCCTGGGTGTCGTTCTGGATCAAAAAAGATGCTACACCAGCAAGAACAGCATTAGGTAAGATTAAAAAAAATAATAATGCCCTTCTACCATTTTGTGTTATTTTGATACATTATTCATAGATCTTCAATTAAAGAGACTTAGCTCAAAGTAAATGATCTAAGTTTAAAGCTATTTGAATCAGGCTTAGAATTCTTTTAAGAGTGTTTGAGATAGATTGTTCTTTCTGGCAATGGAATTCCATGTGTGCTACTTAAACTAAGATGGATTAATGATTCAGCATAAATCAGTTGCATTATCTAATACTAAGCCTTAAGTTTAATGCTGTTACAAAAGCGTAGGTTCATTTTGGAACTTACCAATTAAAAAAAATCTCATTAATTTGGTGCACAAAAACAAAACTTGCCACAGACTTTTGAGGATAGAAGACACAATATTGGTTAAAAAAATAGCCTCTTAGTAAAAGACTTAGGTATAGCAAATTTGGCAGCAAACAAAAAAATATAATCATTCCTTTTAGCTGTCATCCACACACTAAAGTTCAGTCTTATCATGAGTTTTCTTGTGATCCCCAAAGCCCTCTTAATTAGACAGAAGAATACAGTAAATTTAAAATTGTTCAATATTTTATATCAGTCTTTATATAAGATTTTCCCTAACTTTCAACATTCTAATTTACAACAACAGACACTAATATAAGACTGAATATAGAAGTTGTTTTCCCCATAAGAGTCCCTTCAGAAAAGAGGAAACTACCTCAATTCCAAATCCCTGCAGTTTCTTGTGTTGCCTTGTGTTTTCTCTGAGGTTGTTTTTTTATCATTATTTATTCTTTGACAATGAAGTACTGTTTGTTTGAGATTAACTAGCCTGGAATATCCTCTTCCAATATTAATTTTGCATTTGGACAGAAAATACATGATACAATAGGAAATCAGCAAAGATATATTATCACAAATTTATTAGCTACTACTATCACAACTATAAATGACAGGTGTCATTTTAATCAATTCCCCTTATCTACAGCTTTGCTTTCTGTGGTTTCAGCTATTTTAAGTCCATTTATGGTCCAAAACTTTTTTATTGATTTTTTTATACTGGGGAATGAATCCAGGGGCATTCTCCCTCTGAGCTATGCCCCCAGCCCTTTTTTATTTTTTATATTTTGAAACAGGGTCTCACTAGGTGGTTGAGAGTCACTATAATCTTTATATAAGATTTTCCCTAACTTTCAACATTCTAACAGTTGTTGAGCCTGGCCTTGATCCTGCAATCCTCTTGTCTTAGCCTCCCAAGTACTGGGATTACAGGTATATACCACCATGCCAGACTGATCCCAAAATATTGGGTGGGAAATCCCAGAAATAAACAATTCATAAGTTTTAAGTTTCACACCATTCTGAGCAGCACACTGAAATCTTGTTCCACACCATTCTATCCCACCTGGAGTGTGACTCCCTTTGACCAGTTAGTCACTAGGGTATAGAAAGATCAAGATAGAATGCTAAAGGTTGTTGAAGCAACCCACAGGAAGGCAAGAGGAAAAAAAGGCATGAAAATGCAAAGTGAATAACCAGAAACACAAAATTAAATGAAATAGTGCTGGGTGTGGTGACACACGCCTGCAATCCCAGTACTTGGGAGGCTGAGACAGGAGGATCACAGGTTTGAGGACAGCCTCAGCAACATAGTGAGAATCTCAGCAACTTAGTGAGACCCTGTTTCAAAACAAACAAATAAACAAAAACAAAAGAATAAAAGTAAACTCAGGCTGGGGCTGTAGCTCGGAGGTGGAATGCCCCAGGTTCAAAGGTTCATTCCTAGTACCACACACACAAATTAAATGGTATGCCTTAAGTATTAATAATCACATCAACATAAATATATCAGAATATACCAATTAAAAAGCAAAAGTTGGTAAAGAAAGTCACTTCCAATATTATAATATAGGTAAGTCCACCAAATCTTCATGAAATCTTTATTTGTCATAGTCAAATACTGTGTGTGTGGGGGGGAGTCCTCAAGGAGTAAGAAACCATGGAATTCTCCCACCATGGGATGTTGCTCTGCAATAGAAAGGAACAAGCTCGGGGTACAGCAGCAGTTTGGATGGATCCCAAGTGCATCGCACTAAAGGTGGGGGGCAGGGACAGGACCTACCACCCAAGATGCTCTTGGTTCTCGTTTAAGTGAAGAAACTTCCTTCTGACTCAAGTACATTGTGAGGATTCATGCTTATTTACCCCTGCTGAGGTCAAGAAGAAAGTTGTGAGATGGGGTCCCGTGAGGCCAGGGGCTCCCACAACAGTTATCTATCACATCATATGTTGAGCATGTGTTAGAATCAGCTGTGATGTCCGTCCCGAATCCCCTTGTGTTCATCCCACAGAGGGTGATGTGGCTGCAGTGTCAGGGACAATACTTCAAGAGAACCCTCCTCTGCCAAGTAGCTTGGATCCCTGCTTAGATAGGAATTCCTCATCCAATTTTTTTTTCTTTCTTCTCAGCATTGTGTGTGTGTGTGTGTGTGTGTGTGTGTGTGTGTGTGTGTGTGTACGTACCCAGGGGGTAGAGGGTGGAGGGGGAGCAGATAGGTGGCCACTAACTGCTCCCAGCATGCAGGCCAAGTAAGAAATGGTGAACAGTCCCTATCTGCATCAAAGCAGAAACCACGTCTTTACACTTCTTCTTCTCATACATGATGCCCCCACCTCCCTGGTTATAAGTTCAATGAGATTACAAGAGCTGTTCTCATAGGCATACCTCTGGCATTAATGTAGACCTTTTCTTTTCATGTGAAGTACTGCAGCTTCCCCACCTATGGCAAGGAGAGCCTGACACTCCATTTTCACCATACTAATCAAATAAGATTCAAAGACGGTGACTCCCTGTGGCAGAATGCTGGGGAGTCCCAGGACAAGGAGTTGCGGGTCAAGGTCATTTCCACCCACAGCGGTGCTTTGGACTCCTTCTGCAGCTGGCCGGGCAGAGCTGCATTGAGCTCGAACAGGGAGGGGCTGGACCAGGTTGAGGCCACAGCGGAGGTGGGAAGCCATGCTCTCCACCTGTCGTGGGTACCAGCCTCTGACAGCATGGAATGCTGAGCCACCTGCCAGGTACCTGTGATCCTGAGGTCCGTGATACTACCCCACCCTGTCCAGCAGTGCTGCAGGGCCCGATTCCCCAGAAAGCCCATCCAGGGGACAGTCAGCCTTAACTTGCTTCATGTGATAATCGCTCTTCTTCATGCCCAAGTCTCCCTTCCTTTTTCTGTTCTTTTCAATTCTAAGCAATCTGTAGTATGTATGCCTCTTTTTAAATCATTTCTGTAGTCTTAGGCTAAAACTTCGTAATCACCCACCCATGTGAAATAGTCAAAGTCCAACCAATAAGCTGGGCACAGTTGAGGCTAAGACAGAGAACCACAGGTTCACAGCCAGCCTCAGAAATTTAGCCAGAGTCTCAACAACTTAGTGAGACCTTGTTTCAAAATAAGATAATAAAATAGGGCTGGGGTATAGTTCAGAGGAAGAAAGTCCCTGCGTTCAATCCCCAGTAACACACACACACACACACACACACACACACACACACACACACACCTCAAACCAATGAGCCACGTGCAGTAGCACTTTCACTCTAGTACTTGGGAGGCTGAGACAGGATGACAGGTTAGAGGCTAGCCTCAGCAACTTAGGATGACCCTATTTCAAAATAAAATAATGAAATATGGCTGGGGGTATAGTTCAGAGATAGAAGGCCCCTCAGATTGTCTGTGCACATGTGCACAAATGCACACACATGCACACACGTGCACACACACACACAAAGTCAGGCCAATATTGAGTATTATCCACTAACCAATTAATGCAAAGCCAAATCTTCATTTAAATGCCAGAGACGCCCTACTGCTGTGCTGGGTGACAGGGAAATGAAAATGAGCAAAACTCAGTTTTGTTTTGGTTTTTTTTTTAATTTTTTTATTGTAGTAATTCGTGCAATATAGCATACATTTTTGTTGCGTACGGATTGTTAACAACATATTTGCACACAGTTTTCATTTGACCCTTTCCCCAATTCCCACCCCAATCCCCTCCCCTTCCCTCCCCCTCAGGTTCACTTTGGTGAGTGACCTTGATATGATTGTGTAATTACATCACGTGCTTGAGGGCGTCCCTCTGCCCCCTGCGTCCACTACAGTTAAATCAACTTCATTGCTTATCGAGGATCTCTCCTTTTCATCTGGAGATCCTCTT
>PVLC010032407.1:6624-18268 GCA_004027655.1 Graphiurus murinus
ACTGGGGATTGAACTCAGGGGCATTCTCCCTCCGAGCTACACCCCCAGCCCCATTTTTTATTCTTTATTTTGAAACCGAGTCTCACTAAGTTGCGGAGTGCCTCACTAGGTAGCTGAGGCTGGCCGCGAACCCGGATCCTCCGGTCTCAGCCTCCCGAATGCTGGGATTACAAGCGTGCGCCACCACGCCCGGCTCCTCTCTCACTTTTGAACTCCCTTGGTTGGGGTTTTTTGTCTCCCCACAGTTCATTGAAATAATTTGTTAAGGTTGCTGAGAGCAATGGCAGATTTTCATTTCTCGTCTTACTTAAATAATGAGCATCTTACATGACAGAGTTGATCACTTTCTCCTCCTTCAAAGGATTTCTTCAAACCGAGTGTGGTGGCGCATGTCTGTAATACTAGTACTTGGGAGGCTGAGAAAGGAGGATAGCAGGTTCCAGGATGGCCTTAGCCAGTAGTGAGACTTTCATCAATCTAGCAAGACCCTATTTCAAAATAAAAATAAAATAGTGGATGGTGTAGCTCAGAGGTAGAATGCCCCCCGGGGCTCAATCCCCAGTATAAAACACACACACAGCTGGGCGTGGTGGCTCAGCTTGTAATCCCAGCATTTGGGAGGCTGAGACCAGAGGATCGGGGTTCGCGGCCAGCCTCAGCTACCTAGTGAGGCACTCCGCAACTTAGTGAGACCCTGTTTCGAAATAAAGAATAAAAAAATAGGGCTGGGGGTGTAGCTCGGAGGTAGAATGCCCCTGGGTTCAATCCCCAGTACCAAACACACACACACACACACACACACACACACACACACACACACACACACTGGGTTCCATTCCTCCCCCCCTTCCCCATCAAAAGGAAATAAGAACTGGAAGTGGTGGCTCACTCCTGTAATCCCAGTACTTGGGAGGCTGAGACAGGAGGATCACAGGTTCGAAGCCAGCCTCAACAACTTAGTGAGGCCCTTCGAAACTTAGACTGTTTCAAAATAAGAAATAAAAAGCCGGGTGTGGTGGCGCACGCTTGTAATCCTAGCATTTGGGAGGCTGAGACTGGAAGATCTGGGTTCATGGCCAGCCTCAGCTACCTAGCAAGGCCCTCTGCAACTTAGTGAGACCCTGTTTCAAAATAAAGAATAAAAAATAAGGCTGAGGGTATAGCATGGAGGTAGAATGGCCCTGAATTCAATCACCAGTACTGAAAAAAAAAAAAAAAAAAAAAAAGTAGGGCTGGGGGTATAGCTTGGAGGTAGAATGTCCCTGAGTTCAGTCCCCAGTACCGCAAAAAAAAAAAAAAAAAAAAGAAATAAAATCAGGCTGGGGGTGTAGGTCAGAGGTAAAATGCTTCTGGGTTCAATCCCCAGTGCCACAAAAACAAAAAACCACCCAGTAAACATACACACACACACACACACACACACACACACACACACACACACACAGAGGAAATAAGAAGAAAGCTTTCTTCACTTGGCTTCCAGGATGTCATGCCCTTCTGACTTCTACCTGCTTGTAGGGCATGTCCTTCTCAGTCTCTGTCTCTCTGTCTCTGTCTCTCTCCCTCTGCACTGGGGATTGAACCCAGAGTCATTCTACCTCTGAGCTACACCCCGAGCCCTATTTGTTATTTTTATTAATTTATTTTGTTTGTTTTTTGCGGTACTGGGAATTGAACCCAGGGCATCCTACCTCTGAGCTACACCCCCGGCCCTATTTTTTATTCTGGCACTGGGGATGGAACCCAGGGGCATTCTACCTCTGAGCTACACCCCCGGTCCTATTTTTTATTCTTTATTTTGAAATAGGGTCTCACTAAGTTGTGGAGGGCCTCACTAAGTGGCTGAGGCTGGCCACGAACCCCGATCCTCTTGTCTCAGCCTCCCAAGTACTGGGATTACAAGCGTGTGCCACCAAGCCTGGCTTACTTTTTATTTTTTTGTGGTACTAGGGATTGAACTCAGAAGTATTCTGAGCTACACCCTCAACACTATTTTATTTTTATTTTGAAACTGGGTCTTGCTAGGTTAATGAGAGTCTCACTACTTGCTAAAACTCTTCTCAACTCTGTGATCCTCTTTTTTTTTTTTGCGGTACTGAGGATTGAACTCAGGGTCATTCTATGTCCGAGCTATAACCCCAGCCCTATTTTTTATTCTTTATTTTTGAAACAGGGTCTCACTAATTGCAGAGGGCCTCACTAGGTAGTTGAGGCTGGCCTCGAACCCAGGTCCTCTGGTCTCAGCCTCCCAAATGCTGGGATTACAAGCATGCGCCACCACGCCCGGCTATCTGTGATCCTCTTGCCTCAGCCTCCCAAGTACTGGGATTATAGGTATACACCACCACACCTGGATTATTTTTTATTTTTTGAAAGAGAGTCTCACAGATGGCAACGCCCAGCTTCCCCATGCCGCTGTATGGACGTGTGGGTCACGGTGCCTTCAGGGACGGGTAGGAACCATTGGAGGACACATTCCTGCTGCTGGACGCACTGGAGGCGGTGGCTGATCTGGCGGGGAGTGGAAATATGCCTTGAAGTGGGATCAGGATTTGGTGTGGTATCTGCATTCCTAGCCTCTATGATAGGTCCTCAGGCTTTGTACTTGTAAGTGCACCGATACCAACCCTGAGGCAGCAGCTTGCACCCTGGAGACAGCGCACTGTAACAAAGTCCACATTTAACCAGTGATCACAGATTTGGTCAAAGGCTTGCTACGAAGACTGAAGGAAAAAGTTGATCTTCTGGTGTTTACCCCCCCCCCCATGTAGTGAAGAGGTAGAAAGTCATGGAATAGAAGCAGCTTGGGCTGGCGGCAGAAATGGTCGAGAAGTCATGCAGAGATGCAGTCTTTCCACTGGTTTCAGATCTACTTTCCCCAAGAGGATTATTCTATTTAGTTACCGTAAAAGAAAACAATCCAGAAGAAATTTTGAAAACATTGAGGACAAAAGGTCTGCTAGGGACCACTGCACTTTCCAGGCAGGCAGGCCAAGAAACCCACTCAGTCCTCAAGTTCACCAGGGCCTAATGTGCCAAGAGCTACCCGAAGTGTGCTAAGCTGCTGAAGTGGAATGCATTCGGCATATTTTGAAACTGAAGTCATTCCTTGATTAAGAAATTTGTCATAAAAAGAGGTGGAAAGGTGGAGCATTCCCTTTTACCAGGGAACCAAGCCTCCATAAATAGTTGTATATGTGCAGATAAATATGTATATTTGTAATTTGTATATAAAAGTTATGTTTGCTTATATTACATTAAAAAAAAAAGAGTCTCACTAAATTTCTGAGGCTGGCCCTGAACCTGCAATCCTCCAATATCAGCCTCCCAAATACTGGGATTACAGGCATGTGCCCCCATTCCTGGCACCCAGATCTTTAAAAAAAATTTTTTATTTTTATATTTATTTTTTATTTTATTTATTTAGTAGTACTGGGGATTGAACCCGGGACATTCTTCCTCCAAGCTACACCCTCAGCCTTCTTCTTTTTTTTTAAGGTTCTGGGGATTGTACCCAGGGGCATTCTACCTCCGAGCTCCACTCCCAGCCCTATTTTTTATTCTTTTTTTTTTTTTTTTGTGGTACTGGGGATTGAACTCAGGGGCATTCTACCTCCGAGCTACACCCCCAGCCCTATTTTTTATTCTTTATTTTCAAACCGAGTCTCACTAAGTTGCGGAGTGCCTCACTAGGTAGCTGAGGCTGGCCTCGAACCCGGATCCTCAGGTCTCAGCCTCCCGAATGCTGGGATTACAAGCGTGCGCCACCACGCCCGGCTTATTTTCTATTCTTTATTTTGAAACACAGTCGTATGAAGTTGCAGAGAGCCTCGCTAAGTAGCTGAGGCTGGCCATGAACCTGTGATCCTGTTTCAGCCTTCCAAGTACTGGGATTACAAGTGTGTGCCACCAATACCTGTTAAAAAAATTTTATTTTGAAACAAGGTCTTGCTAAATTGCTGAGTGTTTCACTAAATTGTTGAGGCTGATCTTAAACCTGTGATCCTTCTGTCTCAGCCTCCTAAGTACTGGGATTATAGGTGTATGCCACCATGCCCAGCCATCTCCAGCCCTTTTTTATTTTTTATTTTGAGACAGGGTATCACTGAGTTGCCCAGGCTGTCCTCAGACTTGCAATACTCCTGTCTCAGACTTTCAAGTTCTGGAATTATGGGTTTGTATCACTGTACATGGCTTTAAGTCTAGTTTTTTTTTTTTTTTTTTTGATACTGGGGATTGAACCCAGGGGTATTCTACCTCCAAGCTCCACCCCCAGTCCTATTTTTTATTTTTATTTTTGAAACAGGGTCTCACTAAGTTGCAGAGGGCCTCGATAAGTGGCTGAGGCTGGCCACAAACCTGGATTCTCCAGTCTCAGCCTCCCAAGTACTGGGATTACAAGTGTGCGCCACCACACCCGACTAAGTCTAGTTTTAATATATCCTGAAAGTAATCTTTTTATAAACCTAAGTGGGTGGGAATGTGAAATGGTCAGCTACTATTTGAATAGAGTATAGCATTTCCCCCCAAAATTAAACATAGAATTACCATATGATCTGACAATTCCACTTCTGAGTTCTGAGTATATACCCTAAAGAAATGAAAGCAGGAATTGGAACAGATATTTGTACACCTATGTCCATAGCAGCATCATTCACAATAACCAAAAGATGGAAGCATTCTGTCTATTGATAGATGAATGGTAAAATGCGAAGTATACATGTAATGGAATATTATTCAACCTTAAAAAGCCCGACGTGGTGGCGCGCGCTTGTGATCCCAGTACTTGGGAGGCTGAGATAAGAGAATCACAGGTTCACGGCCAGCCTCAGCTACTCTAGTGAGGCCTTGTTTCAAAATAAAGAATAAAAACAGAGCTGGGGTGTAGCTTGGAGGTAGAATGTCCCTGGGTTCAATCCTTAGTATCACAAAAAAAAAAAAAAGCCAGGCGTGGTGGCGCACGCTTGTAATCCCAGCATTCGGGAGGCTGAGACCGGAGGATCCGGGTTTGCGGCCAGCCTCAGCTACCTAGTGAGGCACTCTGAAACTTAGTGAGACTCGGTTTCAAAATAAAGAATAAAAAATAGGGCTGGGGGTATAGCTCGGAGGCAGAATGCCCCTGAGTTCAATCCCCAGTACCGCAAAAAAAAAAAAAAAAAAAAATTCTGACATGTGACAATATAGGCAGCATGATCCTGGTGGGGCATGACATCCCTGAGCCACATCCCCAGTCCCCTCCCTACTTTTTTCTTTAAATTTGAGACAGTCTTGCTAAGTTGCAGAGGCTGACCTTGAATTTGTGATTCTCCTGCTTCAACTTCCCAAATAGTTGGGATGACAGGCATATGCCACTGTGCCCGGTGCATACTGTATGGTTTACTTTATTATTATTATTATTATTATTATTATTATTATTATTATTATTATTATTATATGCCTCCTGACTAGAAATGTGACCTCCATGAAGGCAGGAATTTTTGTCTGACTTATTACCTCATCAACACCTAAAACAGTTTCTGGTGTATAATACACACTCAGCATTTGTTGAAATGAGTGAAAAAATAAATGCCCGGAGAGCAAGGACAATGACGGATCAGAAGCAATCTGGAGCAGCGAAAAAGGAAAGAAGGCCGGGTGTGGTGGCGCACGCTTGCAATCCCAGCATTTGGGAGGCTGAGACCAGAGAATCCAGGTTCGATGCCAGCCTCAGCTACCTAGAGAGGCACTCCTCAACTTAGTGAGACCCTGTTTCAAAATAAAGAATAAGAAACAGGGCTGGGGGCATAGCTTGGAGGTAGAATGCCCCTGAGTTCAAACCCTAGTACCACGAAAAAAAAAATTAAAAAAAAAATAAAATAAAAAGGAAAGGAAAGCCGGGCGTGGTGGCGCACGCTTGTAATCCCAGCATTCGGGAGGCTGAGACCGGAGGATCCAGGTTCGCGGCCAGCCTCAGCTACTTAGTGAGGCACTCCGCAACTTAGTGAGACCCTGTTTCAAAATAAAGAATAAAAACTAGGGCTGGGGGTATAGCTCGGAGGCAGAATGCCCCTGAATTCAGTCCCTAGTACCACAAAAAAAAAAAAAAAAAAAAAAAAAAAAAAAAAAAAAAAAAAAAAAAAAAAAAAAAAAAAAAAAAAAAAAAGGAAAAGAAAAGGCGAAAATGGAGGTGAGGCTATAAAGTTATTAATAATTGGATTCCCGAGACCTTTGAATTCAGTGCTTAAAATCCATGGACACCAAGCCAGGCATGGTGGTACACGCTTGTAATCCCAGCATTTGGGAGGCTGAGATTGGAGGATCCAGGTTCGCGGCCAGTCTCAGCTGCTAGTAAGGCCCTCTGCAACTTAGTGAGACCCTGTTTCAAAATAAAGAATTAAAAATAGGGCTGGGGTTGTAGCTCAGAGGTAGAATGCCCCCGGGTTCCATCTCCAGTACCGCAAAAAAAAAAAAAAAAAAGAAATCCACGGACACCTGGGCATGGTGGTGCATGTTTGTAATCTAAGGAGGATCATAGGTTTGCAGCCAGCCTCAGCAATTCAGTGAGGCCCTTTGCAATTTAGGGAGACCCTGTTTCAAAATAAAAGAATAAAATAGGGCTAGGGGTATGGCTCAGAGATAGAATGCCCCTGGGTTCAATTTCCAGTACAAAAAAAAAAAAAAAAAAAAATCCATGGGCAGAGATGGGCATGCTGGAGTCTATTTATAATCCCAGTATTTGGGAGGCTGAGACAGGAGGATTGCAGGATCTAGGACAGCCTCAGCAACTTAGCGAGCCTCTATTTGAAAACAAAAACCAAGAGCCGGGCATGGTGGCACACACTTGTAATCCCAGCATTTGGGAGGCTGAGACCAGAGGATCCGGTTTTGAGGCCAGCCTCAGCTACCTAGTAAGGCACTCTGCAACTTAGTGAGACCCTGTTTCAAAATAAAGAATAAAAAATAGGGCTGGGGGTATAGCTCAGAGGTAGAATGCCTCTGGGTGCAATCCCTAGTACTGCAAAAAAAAAAAGAAAAAAAAGTTAGTAAAGCTGAAAGCTGACTTCAAAGCTTCAAGATTCTCCCAGGTCAGTCTCTCATGTAATGGGATTACACACCGGCTCTGTCCATGAATCCCCCTCCCCCCTTTGGTACTGGGGATTGAATCCAAGGGCATTTTACCTCTGAGCTATACCCCCAGTTCCCCCAGCCCTTTTTGTTTTGTTTAGGCCCTCGCTAAGTTGCAGAGGGTCTCACTAAGTAGCTGAGGCTGGTCATGAACCTGCAATCCTCCTGTCTCAGCCTCCCAAGTACTGGGATTACAAGCATGCACCACCATGCCCAGCCCAACTTTAGTAATTTAGTGAGGGTCCAGCAATTTCGTGAGACTTTTTTATTTTTTATTATGTATGTATGTATTTATTTATTTTTGAGGTACTGGGGATGGAACCCAGGGGCATTCTACCTCTGAGCTGCATTCTTAGTCCTATTTTTTATTCTTTATTTTGAAACAGGGTCTCACTAAGTTGCAGAGGGCCTCACTGAGTAGCTGAGGTTGGCCCTGAACCCAGATCCTCTGGTTTCAGCCTCCAAAGTACTGGGGAGACCCTGTATTAAAATAAAAAAAAACAAAACAAGCAGGGCATGGTGGCGCATACTTGTAATCCTAGTACTTGGGAGGCTGAGACAGGAGGATTGCAGGTTCACAACCCGCCTCGGCTACTTAGTGAGCCCCCCTTAGTGAGGCTGGGCAAATGTTCTACCTCTGAGGTCCATCTCCAGCCCGTTACCAAAGGTTTTGAATAAGGAAATGGTGTGTGTTGTGAAGATGATGTGATGAGAAGATCACATGCTACTGTTTGTTGCCAGGTGTAACAAGGCCATTTTCTTTTTTTTTTTTTTTTTTGCGGTACTGGGGATTGAACTCAGGGGCATTCTACCTCCGAGCTACACCCCCAGCCCTATTTTTTATTCTTTATTTTGAAACCAAGTCTCACTAAGTTTCGGAGTGCCTCACTAGGTAGCTGAGGCTGGCCTCGAACCCGGATCCTCCGGTCTCAGCCTCCCGAATGCTGGGATTACAAGCGTGCACCACCATACCCGGCAAGGCCATTTTCTAAACAGGTATGCTTTTGTTGTTGTTGTTGTTTTGTTTTTGGTACTGGGAATTGAACCCAGGGGCATTCTACCTCTGAGCTATACCCCCAGCCCAGCCCAATTTTTATTCTTTATTTTGAAACAGGGTCTCACTAAGTTGCAAAGGGCCTTACAAGTGGCTGAGGCTGGTGAAGAACTTGCTATCCTCCTGTCTCAGCCTCCCAAGTACTGGGATTACAAGCATGCACCAGCTTGCCCAGCTAGGAAGCATTTTTTACAGTGCACCTTCCCAATGCCTCTATGAAGTAGGAACTGTTTTTCATCTTCATTTTATTATTGAAGAAGCTGAGATTCTGAGACATGTACATTCCTCCCACGGTCACACAACTGCGAGATAAAGGAATTCTGATTTGAACTCAAGGTTGTCTACTAAAATCGTTTCTGCACTTCTCTTATGTTGTGTCTTAACTTCTTCCAGCCTGATGTCCTGCCTCCCCAACCTAGATGATAAGCTGCAGACAGGCAAGGACTGCGTCCTATCCTTCAGTGCGCTCACATTATCCCACTGCTCCACACCCAGGCCCAGCACAGTGCTTGCCCATGAGGTCCTCTGTGGTTGCGCACCAAGTGAGACTCTGCTTAGAACTCTGTCCTTCCTCATCTGTTCATCCCACACCTTGACCTTGGCTCCCTCACCTTCACTGGCATCACCACTGGCATCCAGTGGATCTGGATTCAAACCCTAGTTTATCCACTACCAGCAGTGTGGCCTTGGGGAAAAACTTCCTGGACTTTAGTATCTTCATCCTTAAAAACAGGAGTACTTGGCCAGCATTCGGGAGGCTGAGACCGGAGGATCCGGGTTCGCGGCCAGCCTCAGCTACCTAGTGAGGCACTCTGCAACTTAGTGAGACCCGGTTTCAAAATAAAGAATAAAAAATAGGGCTGGGGGTATAGCTCGGAGGTAGAATGCCCCTGAGTTCCATCCCCAGTACCGCAAAAAAAAAAAAAAAGAAAAAAAAGAAAACAGGAGTACTTGGGAGGCTGAGACTGGAGGATCCAGGTTCGCAGCCAGTCTTAGCTACTTAGTGAGGCCCTCTGCAACTTAGTGAGACCCTGTTTCAAAATAAAGAACTAAAAATAGGACTGAGAATGCAGCTCGGAGGTAGAATACCCCTGGCTTCAATCCCTAGTACCAGAATAATAATAATAATAATAATAATAATAATAATAATAATAATAATAATAATGATAATGATACTAAGCCAGGTGCGGTGGTACATGCTTGTAATCCCAGTACTTGGGAGGCTGAGACGGAAGGATAGCAAGTTCGAGGCCAGCCTCAGTTACTTAGTGAGGCCCTCTGAAACTTAGTAAGACCCTGTTTCAAAATAAAGAATAAAAAATAGGGCTGTAGCTCAGAAGTAGAATGCCCTTGGGTTCAATCTCTAGTAACACACACACACACACACACACACACACACACACACACACACACACAGATACTAACCCTGGCTGTATGGCTAAAGAAAATAAGTAAGAGCCGGGCGTGGTGGCGCACGCTTGTAAGCCCAGCAGTCTGGGGGCTGAGACCGGAGGATCCTGATTCACAACCAGCCTCAGCTACCTAATGAGGCACTCTGCAACTTAGTGAGACTCGGTTTCAAAATAAAGAATAAAAAATAGGGCTGGGGGTATAGCTCGGAGGTAGAATGCCCCTGAGTTCAATCCCCAGTACCGCAAAAAAAAAAAAAAAAAAAAGAAAAGAAAAGAAGTAAGGCACATCCCATGTCATCAAGTCCCACATGTGGTAATTATTATTCCCTTAGCCCTTCGTCCTTGTTCTCAGAGCCTAACACAATGCCTGGCACTGGGAGAGGGTTAATAGCAGCTGAGCAGCTGTTAAACTGAACATTATGTTAGAAGAACACTGGATTGGGAGTTAGCAGAACAGGATTTATTTATTTATTTATTGTAATAGGGAATACCACTAACTACATTCCCCAAACCTTTATCGCAAATCTAGGGCCTCAAGAGTTAAGCAAGAGCCCTACCACCGAACTACATCTTCAGCCCCCCCCCCCTTTTTTTTTTTTTCGGTACTGGAGATTGAACCCAGGGGCATTCTACCTCTGAGCTATACTCCCAGCCCTATTTTTTTATTCTTTATTTTGAAACAGGGTCTCACTAAGTTGTGGAGTGCCTCACTAGGTAGCTGAGACTGGCCAAGATCCGGGATCCTCCAGTCTCAGCCTCCCAAATGCTCGGATTACAAGCGTGTGCCACCACGCCCAGCTATCCTCAGCCCTTTTTAATGTTTATTTTGAAACAAGGTCTCCCTAAGTTTCCTAGGCTGGCCTGGAATTTGTGATCCTTGTCATCCTCCTTCCTCAGCCTCCTGGGATCACAGGAGGGTGCCACCAAGCCCTCTGAGAGCAGGACTTTTTTGTGTGTGCATGGTCCTGGGGATTGAAATGGGGGGGAGGTCTGCCTCTGAGCTATACCCCCCAGCCCTATTTATTTATTTATTGTACTGGGGATTGAACTCAGAGGCATTCTACCTCTGAGCTACATGCCCATCCCCGTTTATTTTATATTGTGAAACAGGGTCTCACTAGGTTGCCCAGTTTCTCTACTGCTGAGGCTGGTCTCAAACATGTGATCCTCCTGTCTCAGCTTTTCAAGTACTGGGATTACAGTTGTGAGCCACCACACTGGGCTTATTTTTTTACTTACTTATTTATTTGGTAATGAGGATTGAACCCAGGGGCATTCTAGATGTGAGCTATACCCCCAGCCCTTTTTTATTTTTATTTTTTAAAATTTTGAAACAGTAGTGGCACATGCCTGTAATCCCAGTACTTGGGAGACTAAGACCAGGAGGATCACAGGTTCAAGGACAGCCTCAGCAAGTAGTGAGACTCTTGTCAACCTAGGAAGACCCTGTTTCCAGTAAGAAATAAAATTGGGCTGGAGGTGTAGCTTGAAGGTAGAATGCCTCTGGGTTCAATCCCCAGTACCACCACCACCACCACCACCAAAAAAAAAAAAACCCCACAAAAATTTGAAACAGTGTTTCTCTAGGTTGCTGTGAGTCTCATAATGTTGCTTAGCTGTTCTCGAACCTGCAATCCTCCTGTCTCAGCCTCTCAAGTACTGGGATTACAGATCTTGGTTTCCTCACCGGGCTGAAAGCAGGATTTTAATATTGGGTATAGGTACTGATCTTTTCTGTCTGGAACTCAGCTTTTTCTTCCTCATCAGGGCCTCTTATGTCTTTTGAAGCTATTAGGAAAGGAATGAATGCGTGTAAATTCACCCCATCTCTGATCCTCAGACCTTCCTTTTATCAAATCCCCCTTTCAGGTCTGCTTAGACCCCTTTTGCCGCAGGATTCTTGTTCCAGGATCCTGGTTCTGGTTCCCAAGGAGCCCTGTCTCCAGGTGCCACCAGGTGGTGCTGTGGACTCATTCACAGGAAGCCCCCTCCGGGTCTCCAGGCAGGGCTCTTGGCTGGCTGGCTCTCTCTCTCTCTCTCTCTCTCTCTCTCTCTCTCTCTCTCTCTTTCTCTC
>PVLC010032408.1:0-18177 GCA_004027655.1 Graphiurus murinus
TCTCTCTCTCTCTCTCTCTCTCTCTCTCTCTCTCTCTCTCTCTCTCTCTCTCTCTTGCCTTTTTTCTTAAAGCAGTTTGGTCTCTGACTTGGGATAGAAAGCCAGGACGTGGCCCGCTCTCCTGCCCAAAACAAACATTTTCCCTTCCTGCAAAAATGATCAGTCCATGCCCTTTTCGGTAGCACAGTGAGGGCAATACAGCCTGCTGCTTGGGGAAATATTAACAAATATAGCCAGTGAGAGAGAAACAGATGGGACGAAGAAATTGAACCAGCAGATTTCTGGATGGGGTTCAATGAGAGGAGTTTTATAATACGGAAACAGAACTGCTCTTTAATTTTTGTGAGCATCAATAGTCAGGAAACACCTCTCTCCAGCCTCCTGGTCTCCCTATTAAAGACTTCCAGAGAAGGGCACAAAAGGGTTCCTTTCTTAAGCATTCTGGCAAAAGCAAATGGAGGCATACAAAAGCGAGTGCCAGGGGAGAGGGTAAAGGCGTGCTGAGGGCCTGGCTCCTTGGACAGACACAGTGACCTGCATGCCACAGAGAAGGGCTCCAGCCCTGGGATCCCCTTACATCTTCACAGGCGCACAAAAGCTCCTTTCAGAATCTAAACTAACCAAACAGGAACCATTTTTATTCCTGCATGGGTTCCTCCGGAGCATGCGTTCACATTTAAAGCCCTCTGCCTGTGTCATTTGCCTGCATTTAGAGTTATTTGTATTCCTGGGATTTGCAAAGCGACGGCCACCTGGACTCCAGCAGCCTGTAAAAGACAGCAAGTATGATTGACCTTCGAAAACGTGCTTCTCTCTCAGCTCCAAGTCCCCTCTGCCTTTCCTTGACGTATCTTGTTTGTGGGGGAAGTTACTGCCCCATCCCCAGGAACACGTGATCCTTACCCCTACTCCATGTGATGAAGGAGAAAATGATTCTAAGGCGATTTCTATTTATACGATCACAAAATAACTACTTTTCACTTTCATTTAAAACACTTTTCATTTAAAAGTTCTGGAAAGAATTTTTAAACTTTCCTCTCCAAAGTAGTCTTGTTCTTTAAAAGTGCTAGCCTCTCCAAGAACATACATGCTCTACACATAAGGAAAATATTATAGAGCCATGATCAAATGTGTGTTTTTAATCTCCGAGCCAGTTTTCCTTTGTGTGTGTGTGTGTGTGTGTGTGTATGAAAAAAATTTTTTTCTAGTAATACATAGCACATGCTATGGTATTTTTCATGACTTCTACATGTTTGGCATTTTAGCCAAACTTATTAGGATGGAGAACCAAACTCAAGAACTCCAATATTTAGCTTTCAGTAAACAAAATTAATGGAGAAAACTTGTTCCAATAAAAGAAAACAAAGTTTTGGAGGAATTACTCTTTAATAATTATTAAGAACCCCAAAGATGTACTAGGAGTAATTCCAGAGAGATCACAAAATAGCTCTGTTAGGTGTGTGAGATACTTTGATGTGAAGAGACAAAAATAGAAATTAAATAGACAAGGAAAAACCCAAGAGATCACAGTGTCCTATAATAAGACACACTTTTGTAGAAAGCAGGCATAAAGTAAGAGATCAGTCTTGTTCTTTTCCTTATGAGTTAGATTTCTCACAAAATTGCCTGAAGTTTTTGCTTGTCCGTTTGTTCATTTTCAATTAATCATAAGGTCGTGAATTAGGGTCCATTTTCTTAGTCTAGGAGCCCCTTACTGAAAACCGTGAGGAGTCTTTTGGCATTTTCTTCTTAATAGCAATTTCAAGTACAGGATTGCTGAAATGTAGAGTCATTTTTGAACATGCACCCCGAGGCCACAGGACAACGGAGAACATTTTGAGGGAGTCGATAAAATAAAAATAAAACCCGCACAACCATTCTTTGGAAAGCAATAATATTGCTCTTAGTGACCTCGACTCTCACCTTGGCCTGTTTCTGCATCTGTGAGCTGAACTCTAGAAGCTTGGGGGGGGCGGGGGACTGGACTTTGCAGAAGCTGAGTACAGAGCTGAAAGGTGCCTTTGGCGGTCTTTTTTTAAAATTTTCTGCAGAAAAGGGGTTCCCTTCAGATCAGAGAACTTGCAGACTTCTCTTTGCTGGATTGCATCCCCCGAAGAATTCTATGATCCCGGTGATTTGGTAAAAGTAGCCCGTTTGCCTCCCGCAGATTCACTCCTGGTAGAAAACAAAGAGTTAAGATGATGTTTCTTGTTGTAGAATTAATCAGATTCATATTAGCGGTAGTAAATGTCATGTTGGCACCTTTTCCTTCTCACACATTACAGTTTCAAGTCTTTGCTATGAGGAAATAATGAAGTCAAGTTATGCAGTGCCATATACCGGGCGTCTTTTTTTTGTCAGTCTGCATAAGAAATGAATTGTATGTTCCTCGAAGGAGGTCAGGGGGGCAGCCAGGGAAGAAGAGTGCTTCAAGAAACGACATGTCAAAGGAAACAAAAACTTATTTTTCAGTACTTTCTAGGTGGTGTGCCTTTTGGGAAATACAATCTTCACCAATACTCCTTGGTGATAAGGCTTGGTTATACTTAATTGCTACGGAACAGGCAGCTTTGAAGTTCTCACAGTTTAGTTAGTGAGATTAATAAGGTAAAAATAAGTTCCTCGGAGGTACACCTGGGCACCATCGGGAGAGGGGAGTCCCGACCTCTGCTCTGCGTTAGGGACACCCGGTGGCAGGGTGCCTATATTTTCAGCTCTGGCGTCCCACTACTACCTGGGAATGAATTGCTCTGTTCTACCTGGAAGCAAGATTTATCTTCAGCAAGTTATTCAACCTTCAGAAAAAGAAAGGCGACAACAATACTTACCGCAGATGATTCTTGCAAAGATTAAGGTATCTCCCTCGCCTGCAGAGCTAGATAGAGACTCCTTTGTAGACCGGGCGCTGACTGCATTCCTCCATAAATGTTAGCGGTTCATATAGATTCATCGATTCTTCAGTTGACTCAGCAAATGTTCAGTCATCGCCTCCTCGGTTGAATAGTTGGGAGAGTCAAGAAAAGAATTGACTTGGACCAGATGGATGGAGGTGGGGAATATTCTAAAAGGAACATTATATGAAGTCACTATGTAAAGGAGTAGAGAGAATATCAGCTTGTGAGTTGGTAGAAGGACAACGATGATCCTTGTTTATCAGCTCCTGCAGGGTGACTGGGGACCTCAGAAGGAGTCTACGACTCTTCTTCAGTGATTCCTCATCAGCGTTCTCTGTGCATTGTGAGCTTCCTTCTTCATCTTCTCTTGGGATCATCAATGCTTTTATATATTTTAATATATCTTTATATTATTAATATTTATATATATTTATATAAATATGAATGTGTTACTTGTTATATATCATCAATATGCAACATTAATACTATATATTATATTTTACTGTTATATATTGTTAATATATAACATTAATATTATACAATATTATATATCATTATATATTAATATTACATATCATATATTACTTGTTATATATTACTAATATATAACATTAATATTATATATTGTTAATATAAATATATAAATATGTACTTGTATATTATCTTGTGCATCATGTATAATATATAATATATGTGATATATTGTGTATTATAATTATATAATATAATTGTATATATTACACACAATTATATTATAGATTGTGTATAATTATATATAATTAATTGTGTATACTTATATCATAGAATTGCATATAATTATAATTATATACTATACAATTATAACTATAATTAATAATATATTACATGCTGAATAATTATTTTATATATTATATCATATTGTGTATAATTATGTAATTGTATATAATTATAATTACATATATATTATTGGAGCACTGTAATCATGCATCTTGATGCAGTGCAAGGTGACAGGCACACATGCACACAGCACTCATTGCGCCCTCTCCCATTCCCACCCTATTCCCTCCTCCCCTACCCCTCCTTTCAGCGCTCAGCACAGTGATTGACTTTAAGTTTGTGCATGTGCATCATGTTCATGGAGGTCTTTCCCTCTTCCCCCCTCCCGTCTCCCTCAGTTAGGTGGCCTTCTTCACTCATCTAAAGTTTCTCCTCCCTTGTCTGGAGTCCATTCCATGTTCCGTTTTCTCCCAAGCTTCTGCACATTAGGGAGAATACCGGATCTTTCACTTTTTGCCAATGCCTTTAATAATCAATTCCTTGGTTTTCCACTGCAGTGCTCTTTTTTCCTCTCCCAGAAACATCCAAAAGCTTCGATGACCCTCACTAGCAGTACTTTAAAGCAAAAGAAATTGCTCCTTCTCAGAGATAAACATCCTTTTGTAACTTTCCCCAACGTTACATCATTTGGGAACACACAGGAAAAAGAGGGCAACTTGGGGCAATAAGTGTTTTGTCAAAAAGGTATAAAACTGTCTTAGGCTAGAAACCACATCATTTAACACTGCCCAAATGGCTGAGTTTATCGCTATAGTTTTAAAATCAGCCTTATTGATCTGTGATTTACATATAATAACGTTTTTTGTTGTTGTTGTTTTGTTTTTGGTACTGGGGATTGAATCCAGGGGTATTCAACCTCTGAGCTACACTCTCAGCCCTAGTTATTTTTCTTTATTTTGAAACAGGGTCTCACTAAGTTGCAGAGGACCTTACTAAGTAGCTGAGGCTGGCTGTGAACCTGTGATCTTCCTGTCTGAGTCTCCCAAGTACTGGGATTACAAGCATGCACCACCACACCCAGCATAATAAAGTTTAAGTGTGCAATTTGATAAGTTCTGAGAACTACATCCACCACTATCAAGGCAAAGAGCATTCTCATCACCTGGAAAGCTCCCTGTATGCTTCTTGGCAATTGGTCTTTTTCACTTTTCTGCCCCTTGACAACCCTCCAGATGGTTCCTCCTAGTACCTGTTTTGATATTTTTCTAAAATTTCCTACAAATAGAATCATAAAGCATATGGTCTTTCATGCCTGGCATTTTTCATTTTCCATATGCTTTGGAAATCCATCTGTGTTGTTGAATGTGAGGAGTGCTCTCATTTTCATTGCTGAGTACTATTCCATTACATAGTAGACATACCACAGGTAGAGGGAAATTTAGACTATTTCAGTGTTTAGTAATTTGAAGCCAACTGACATAAACTTTTCATAGTAACCTTTATGTAGAAGCATATCTTTTTTTTTTATTTTTGCTGGGCAAATATCTAGGAGTGGGATTGTTGATTATATATATATAGTATTTGTGTGACTCTTTAAGTAACTGTCAAATTCTTGTCTAAGCTGGGTGTGGTGGCGCACGCTTGTAATCTCAGCATTTGGGAGGCTGAGACCGGAAGATCCGGGTTCGCAGCCAGCCTCAGCTACCTAGTGAGGCCCTCCGCAACTTAGTGAGACCCTGTTTCAAAATAAAGAATAAAAAATATATAGCTTGGAGGTAGAATTCCCCTGAGTTCATTCCCCAGTACCGAAAAAAAAAAAAATTATTTTCTAAGGTTGTAGACCATTCTACATGCCTGCCAGCAAAATGTTAAGTCAATAATGTTGAAACAATGAAAAATAACTTTTGAACCTTATAGAAGATTCAACTCAATTCAATTCCAAGCTTTGAGATCACCCATTATAATTGAGTAATATTTTAGGTACCATGAGGGAATGGAACACCAGGCCCTCCAGAATATCATAATTGACATTCAAAAATAGCTTTAACATAAGGTGATTACTCTAATGGAGATACAAGCAAGGTCTCATGGGGTTTTATGAGAAGAAAGAGAGGATTAACAGCAATAAACTATTATTTTAACTTTAATTTTAATTTCCAATCACAGTTAAAATGACATGTAATTATATATTTATTCTGATCAAGTCTTACCTATGACACTGGGTCCTCTGTTCATTTTTATTGCGTCTGATTTATAAATGTACTGACAATGCTCAACATGTCCTAGAATCCCTGATACAAAGTTTGGTGTTATCATTCATTCTGCATTTTAAACAAATTCTATCTGAGTTTTTCTCTAAGGACAGGCATCTATGTGAATGGTGGCATTTCGAGCTGTCTAAACCCTTGGAACTCTAACGAGATTCTCAAATTTACTAAGTACGTCCCTGGAGAATAATTTATCTAAACCCCCAAAAAAGCCTTCTCAGGCAGGAGTCCAGCTATTATCCTCATTTTTTTTAGCTAAAATGACTTTGAGAGTTTAAGTACACTTTGGGGGAATTATGTCATACAGATGGGAGTAATGAAATTAAAAAAAAACAAAAAATAAAAAACAAATCTCTTGCTTCCTGTCCCATCCACTTTTATCTTCTTCATGCCTATACTATGTACCTTCCAGTTAAAACAGAAAGTGGATTAAAAAGCAAACAAACAAATAACAACAACAAAGGGCGTATTTTAGCTAAACAACTTACATTCTTTCAACCATGGTTTTCTATCAAAATCATTCACTTAACAATACTCAATGTTGGTGGCAATCGAAAGGTGTTTGGACCCAGTTATGATGGTACATGCATCTAATCCCAGCACTTGGGAGGCTGAGACAGGAGGGTCACAGGTTCAAAGCCAGCCTCACCAATTTACTGAGGCCCTTAGCAACTTAGTGAGACCCCCAAATAAAAAATAAAGGCTGGGGGTGTAGCTATGAGGTAGACTGCGGGTAGATTCAATCCCCAGCAACACACACACACACACACACAATGCTCATTCAGTTAAATGTGGCAGTTTAATATTAGACATCTATTCCTTCTAAGGTCTTGAAATGACACCAGAATGGGCAAAAGTAGGGGAATATTTGAACCTGGCCTGGAATCTTGAGGAAAAGCCCATTACATTTCTTTCTTTCTTTCTTTCTTTCTTTCTTTCTTTCTTTCTTTCTTCCTTCCTTCCTTCCTTCCTTCCTTCCTTCCTTCCTTCCTTTCTTTCTTTCTTTCTTTCTTTCTTTCTTTCTTTCTTTCTTTCTTTCTTTCTTTCTTTCTTTTTTAGCTACAGGGAATTGAACCCAGAGACATTCTACCTCTGAGCTACACTCCCAGCCCTATTTTTTTTTTTTTTCTATACTGGGGATTGAACTCAGAGGCATTCTACCTTTGAGCTATATCCCCAGCCCTATTTTTTATTCTTTATTTTGAAACAGGGTCTCACTAAGTTGTGGAGTGCCTCACTAGGTATCTGAGGCTGGCCGAGAACCTGCGATCTTCCTGTCTCAGCCTCCCCAGTACTGGGTTTACAAGCGTGTGCCTCCACACCCTGCTAGCCCATCACATTTCTGGATGATAGAGCATTAGGTAAAGCCGGACTGAAGGGAAAACTGATCAATTTGAACTTTAATGTTGGCCAAGAGAGTGAGTGGAAAGGTCCCCAGGTGAGACTGTCAGTAGAACTCTGGATAGCCAAAGCTGAGGGCAGAGTCGACTAGGAAACTAGGGCAGGTCCTTAGGAAACTAAGCACCGGGGTTGGCCCTGGTTTGGCCCCAGCATTTGCCACTGGAATGCACTTGGCAAGGACAGAATAGCAGGGAACGTGGGGCTCATTTGTGCTGACTTGAGGGCGGGCATGCAAGTCAGAAAGTCAGCGACCTTAAGTTGCCTGCCTTAACCACACCCAGAACTGGATTGGTCAAAAGTAAAGCTCATCAATTCTCTTTTTCCCCTCCTCACCTCCCTCTTGCCATTCTACTGGCTATCTCTCCATAAAGACTGAAATCAGAACATTAGAGTACGCTATGCATATCCATATTTATATAACCTTTCTTTTTTTTTGAACCAACTTTAGACTTACAGAAAACTTGCAGAATAGGTAGTACAGTACCCTCCACCCCTCAACAAGCTATTCCCAAAGTTCACCTCTTCCTTAAACATTACAATGGTAAACCAGGAAATTGACATTGATGCAACACTATTAAAGGCCTCTTTTCAAATTCCACTGTTTTTCTTCAATATCCCTTTCCATCCTCAGATCCTATGGAGGATCCTGCTTTGCATTTCTCCTTGGTCTTCTTTGGACCACATTCGTTTTTCCTTTCTATCTTCAGCTCCACGATCTTTTAGAGAGCATCTGGTCGTTTGTTTTGTGCAGTGTCCCTCAATTTGGGTTCCTCTACTGTTTTCTTAAATGAGACTGACATTTTGCAATCTTGACAGGAATCCCACAGAATTATATTGCTTTCTTTTCAGTGCATCATATCATGGTGTGACAAGATCGATACGTCCAATTATTGCTGAAGTTCATTCTGTTTATTGGGTCTAGGTGGTGTCTACCATTTCTCCACCTACAAAGTGTCTATTTTTCTCTCAGTTACAAAGAAATATCTTGGGACAGATATAGAAAGACTAGGTAAATCCATGTTTTCCTCAACTATGAGACGATTTTTTAAAAAGTGGATCATTTTCCAGAAAACAAAGTAAATAAAAATAAACTAGATAAAATAGAAATTATAGGCATTATATTCTCTGAGGAAAAAAAAACACACCAAAATTATAAGCATAGTCACCCTACGTGGAAATTTATAGAAATAATACTATAATTAGTTTAGGGCATGTAAGTAATCAACTTAAAATTCCAGATTATTTTAAAACAATGGAATTGCATATGATACATCTCCAAAGTTAACTGTGGAAATTACCAAACTTGGAGAGGAATTCATATCCTTAAAGTTACATTAATTAATTCAAGAAAGATTTATGCTTTGGCTACAACACATTAATGGTGAGTAAAACAGACAGGATCCCTTCTATATTGATAATAATGAAAACAAATAAATTAATCTTTCATCTTTAGAAGCTTTAGGGGAAACTATTAAATACATCTAGGAAAAAAGGAGAAAAAAAACAAGTAAATTAAATAGAAGTCAGAGAAAGCGTAGAACTAACAAGTGGATGATAAAGCCAACTTCTTTCCTCTTGGAAATACAATCAAACATATGTCAGGGTTAATCAGAAAAGTCCCCAACAGCATCAAAATCCACAAACTCAGCATGAAAAGGACAAAGTTTCACTTAATTAACAAAGGATGCAGACGGGCAAGTCATAAAAGAACATATAAATTAGGCAACAAATATATTAAACTTTATTAGTAACTCAAAATTAAAGCAACAAGATAATGGTTCCCCCCCCTCCATGAAACTTATGTGGATAAAAGATTAGAGACATGCCATGTTGGTAAGGTTGTACAGAGAATAAGTTCATACATAGCAATGATGTTATTGGAATTTTTTTTAATGTTACATCAAACACTCCAAATTTTATTTGGATCATTTCTAAGAAGTCTACTTTCTCCTAAGGACACAATCATTCGTAGATCTAGACACAATAATACTTGTCACACCATAGGTGACAATATTCAATAATTAGGAACCCCATGCATTAAACTTTAACATGCATGAAGTGGATCATGTCCATGAAAAATAATATTTTGGGAAAATATTAGTGCTATATACAGTGCTTACTGGAATTTTTATTACACTCATATAAAGTATTAAGTTATATACCTAGAAATGTGAAGCAGGATGCTAGATAACTTTTACTACTTTAAGCATCTCTCTCACTTCAGTTCAAACAGATACACACACGAGCACACACAAAAACACAACATACATAGATATATGTCTATATCTATGTCTATGTCTATGTCTATGTCTATGTATATCTGGTTTTAAAGTGTCAATTGAGTTGTATCAATCTACCTTTACTTCTAAACTATGAAGACCCTTTTCAGTTGCTCTTCCACCTTTTAAACTATGCCACTTAATCTCCATGCTGATTTTCTTCCTCTGAAAAGAAGAGCAATTCTTTCAAAATTCTCGAACTCTTAATGTAAGGTTTGAAAAAGGGTTGCTTTGTATTTATTCC
Source organism: Graphiurus murinus (assembly GCA_004027655.1). Classification (NCBI taxonomy): domain Eukaryota; kingdom Metazoa; phylum Chordata; class Mammalia; order Rodentia; family Gliridae; genus Graphiurus; species Graphiurus murinus. Next base: position 9,841 of record PVLC010032408.1, read on the forward strand.
TGTTTAATAGGCATTTGTACATAGTTTCCCTCTATGTTTGCTTCCCTTGGCTTCGACTTTCCCCTCAATGATTATCTATCAAAGTGGGGCCCTGCAGTTATTGATAGCTTCCACATTCTTAAACACAACAAATAACAAACACATTCACAACTCTTGGTCTTGCTCCCAATAGATTTGGGCACTTGATGGTTTGCACAATTCGATACTGAATAGCTCTTGATTTATATTTTGCATTATCTTTTGGATGTTGGTTTCCATTCATGCTTTTCCTTATTTACATTTGAGTCATTTTCATTTCTACTGGTATTTCCGTTGGCAACGTAAGCTGCTTCTGCCTCAGAGTGATTCTCGATTACAGGGGCTCCCTTTCCAGTTATATATCAGTGCTTGACTAACTGGTAAAATCAGAGAAGTGACACAATTCCTGTTTTAAAGATTTTTTAAAAGTTTTTGTCTCTGTCAAAACACGAATAATGGGTAACCTTGCTGTCACCATCCCTCTGTGTGGTCAGAACCTGGAAGGATTCTCTCCGCGTTCCTTACTACTACCCAGATACAGACACCAGCGGCATGGACTGGGGGCGTCTCTTGGCAAATTCAGAAAGGTAGTTTTTCTAGTCTTTGTTAGAGAGAAAATAAAGGCATCCCATAATAATATCATCAGTGGATTACATCGGAGAACAGGAACAGTTATCTCTATATTGAATCAGCCCAGTATACAATGAATCAGAGGAATAAGTGAATATTTGCTTAGTCTTGAAGCATCTCCCAGCCTAACCAAAGAGAGAAATACATACTAGACAACAGCTTTTACAGAGGCAATCACTATTTTATGTAAATATTTTTTCTAATATTTAAATAGGTTGTTAAGACAGAATCTCAACATAAGGAGAGCTTTTTAAAAAATCACCTTCCTTGAAAAAAAAAAGGGCATTCTAAATCAGGGATACTTGATACGGGCATGATCAATCCCTCTGTGCATATTTGAAGCAAATTTTGCTTTATCCAGAATCTCCCTCACAAGAATATCTAGATTCGTTTCTTTTTCTTTTTCTTTTTTTTTTTTTTTTTTTTTTTGCGGGACTGAGGATTGAACTCAGGGGCATTCTACCTCTGAGCTACACCCCCAGCCCTATTTTTTATTATTTATTTTGAAACTGGGTCTCACTAAGTTGCAGAGTGCCTCACTAGGCAGCTGAGGCTGGCCGAGAACACGGATCTTCCTGTCTCAGCCTCCCAAATTCTGGGATTACAAGCGTGCGCCACCACACCCGGCTTAGATTCGTTTCTTAATGAAGAAGGCAGATCCTAAACTTGCTGCCTTTGTTATTGAGTCAAAATTCTAATGAATTGATATTTCAAGAGCTTTTCATTCATTACATCTAAAGCGATTATTTAAAAATAAAAATTGGATAGTTAAACATTTCTAGGAAGCCCATTTATTTCTTTATTCAGAAATGTGTCTCTGCTTTGTTCTTAGTTCACTACTGTTTGCTTCATAGCACCTCGCTATTTCTAGGCTTTGGGGGATTAGATAAATGTGGCTTAATCTTTGCATTTATAAAGCATACATTCTTTTTTTTTTTTTTTTTTTTTTTGCGGTACTGGGGATTGAACTCAGGGGCGTTCTACCTCTGAGCTATACCCCCAGCCCCATTTTTTATTCTTTATTTTGAAACCGAGTCTCACTAAGTTGTGGAGTGCCTCACTAGTTAGCTGAGGCTGGCCGCGAACCCAGATCCTCCGGTCTCAGCCTCCCGAATGCTGGGATTACAAGCGTGCGCCACCACGCCCGGCTTACATTCTTTTTGAATATACTTTTATTGATGCATTGTAATTACATATTATAATGAGGTTCAGAGTGGCGGGAATACACATTCGCACAGGACTCCGTGGGTGTCTTTCCCTCTGGATGTCACCCTTCTCCCTCCCCTCTCCACATACCTTATTGGGATTGGTATCGAGAGCTTCATAGATGAACATAGCATTATTTGAACTGTTTCCTTCTAATTATTCCTTTCCCCTAAATTGTTTCTATTTCTCCTCATCTCAGTTTTCTCACTTTCAAAATAATGACAAAATAAACAATGCCATCTCTTTAGTGACATCCTGTAGAAGTAATTCTTTACATCTTTTGCATTCCTAACATGATCACTCTCCTGGATCTCTCTCGAGGAACTTGCGGCATTGTGGTTAAATGTATGGGTTTTGGAATCAGACACAACATAATTCAGATCTCAGTTTTGCTTCTTGTTACACGAGCCCCCCTCTGTGCCTTATTTCCCTTCTGTAATGTGGTCATGATACCATCTACTGTATACAGTGATTCTGAGAATTCGAGGCTGTGCATAGTACCTATCACAATGCAAGTGTTCAATGAATGGTAACTGTCATTAATATCCATGCTGTCTTTAAGGGTCAACCAAAACAGGCTTGCTGTAAAGAGAACCCTGACCAAGACTGAAAAAAAAATGTAAATTCCAGCCTCGACCAGGCATAGCAAGCCTCCTACCTCCTGTGGGTGGCCGCTCATTTATCATATGGGGGCATATGGTCTCCATTCCTGCTTGTCCACTGGTCTGTGTGTGCAGAAGAGACATATAGAAAATGATGCTGTGGTTTGGACATAGTACAAGTGTGTTCTCCCAGGTTCCTGTGTTGGGAGCTTGATACTCAATGTGTAAGTGGTGTTGGGAGTCAGTGGAACCGATAAGAGTGGGAAGCCTGGTAAGAAGCCATTCGATCATTAATGGCACTTCACTGGAAGGAATTGATGTAATTGTCATAGGATCTTGGTTAGGTCGCCACCCACCCCAATCTCTTTGACTTCCTCTCTTGTCATGTAATTTTCTCTCACACATGTCGTACTGCCATGGTGCTATCTGTCACAGTGTCACACAGCCAGTAGTCCATCACAGAGCTGCCGCTATGCAGTTTGAACTTTATGCCTCCAAATACATGGGCTAAAAGAACCTGTTTTGAATATGCGTCACCCAGCTTCAGGTATTTTGTAATAGCAACGGAAAAATTGACCGGTACACATCCTTTCTGGAAGTTTGCTGGGGATGGAAAAATTTAAATACGACTTCTCAGAAGTCGGCGAAAGATAGAGTTTCCCCATAAGACTTCAAGAGATGTGTTATATGCTTCTGAACTAGAATGCGGACTTAAATTCTCAAATGTGTACATGGGCACTGTGAATGGGATCTCCTTCCCTCTATTTGAGGTCTTGTTCTACCTAGTAGTATAGTTTGGGTAAAGGTAGCGTTGTTTTTGTGTAGATATACTGTGAAACTGCAATCAATTATTTTTTTCCTAATCCTGTATTTGTAAAAGCAGACAAAATATTAAATGCCACTATCTTGCTGAGTAAATCATCTTTACATTCCAGTTGGGCAAATGCAAACATAAACAAGAGTGTGGAAGAATTGTAAAACACTTAGGGGAGGATGCTTCCAAGAAAGTTTAAAAATGTACACGTCACCATCATCTAATCATCCAAGGAAGTCCTCCCCTGCTGCCTGACATAGCGCAATGGCACGTCTTGTCTTTCCCAACAAATTTCCAACTCACCATTGGTTCTTAATGAACATTCCACTGAAAAATTTAAGGACCCCCTACGTGCAGGCATTGTGGGGAGCTCTGGATATGTAGAAATATTAAAATGTCATCTCAAATCCTAAGAATCTCTATGCCTAAAGGAAGCATCAGCCTAGTACACAGGTAAATCATAACTCAGGGGCATATAAACTGTTCTGGGGGTGCAAGAGAGATTGGCAGTGAGCTGTGCTGTGCAGTTGAAAGGGTAACTCTTAAAAAGGACTGGAACTTTTCATTAGGGCTTTTCATTAATTTAAACCAGCTCTTGGAAAATAATAAAGTAGGCCAAGTTTGCCTGTGGTTTTTTTCTCTTTCTCTCTCTCTCTCTTTTTCCCCTTTTACTTGGTTTGCTACTCACAATTCTTTCTTCCAGTTCCAACTGATTCAGGACCTCAAACTCTCTTTGTCACTAGTATGATCTGAATGTTTATATCTCCCCAAAGTTCATAGGTTGAAACCAGGCCCACAAGATAAGGATGTTAGGAGGTAGGGGCTTTTGAGGGGGTGATTAGGTCATGAGGGGAGAGCTTTTAAGGAGGAGATTAGAGCCCTTACAGAGGATACCTGGGAGAGACTCCACAATGCCTTCCACCATATAAGTAAGGAAATAGCAAGAAGACACCTGTGTATGAACCAGGAAGTGAGCCCCCCTCCCTCCCAGCCCAATACCAAATTTCCCTCGATCATGGGCTTCCTAACCTCTTAGGAACCATGAGAAATAAATATTTATTCATGGTATTTTACTATAGCAGCCTGAACAAAGACAATTGCATGGTAGTCTGGGACCATGGGATTATTTCCTCCAGGAGGGGGTTAAGGCTGCTTTCCCTGGCCTCTGTCTGCTGGCACTGTATCTGAGCAGATCACATAGAAAAACTCCCTTTCCAGAGCCTCCTTTCCTCGGAGTCAAGGGTACAGAGTCTTTGAGTCTTCTGAATACCTACATACTTACACGTATTTGTAAGCTAAGGGGAGACAGAAAAATGGAAGGTTTTGCCCTCTTCCAACTTCCTGGAGGGAAAATGTTTGCCTTTAATCAGGGATAACATTAAGAACATTTAACAACTATTAGGGCCAGACCACTGACTACTAAGAATGGACGTCAGACTCTGGACTCTAGCAAAACCTAGAAGGAAGGGGAATATACTGGATTCTGGGACCCCTTAGGTAAAGCCAAAGTGGGGGTTGCAGAGGACTCAAAGCCTTGGATTAGTGGCTGTTTCAAACTTGAAATTCAGTTTTTAGCTATTGATATGGTTATACTCCGGTGTGCCAGTTGAGTATCTGACATATCTTTGTGGTGAATAAATAATTAGACATCTTTACTTCATTAGGGAATACAGAGCTGGCTATTGTAATTTCAACAGTGGCAATTTCAGGGAGGTTAAGAAGGGGAGGTAAGCCGGGTGTGGTGGCGCACGCTTGTAATCCCAGCATTCGGGAGGCTGAGAGCGGAGGATCCGGGTTCGCGGCCAGCCTCAGCTACCTAGTGAGGCGCTCCGCAACTTAGTGAGACTCAGTTTCAAAATAAAGAATAAAAAATAGGGTTGGGGGTGTAGCTCGGAGGTAGAATGCCCCTGAGTTCAATCCCCAGTACCGTGAAGGGAAGGTAAGGTTATAAAAGGCTGTTCAAGGAAGTACTTTGGGGCTGAGTCCCCCCTCCCTTACATCTCCTATTTTTCCACTAAACACAGGCAATACCATTGAGGCAGCTGTTCCTAACTGCATCACTGTAAGATCAACCTTGCTTTCAGGTCTTGTGTCAATGACATTGGCCGGATCCAAGAAGCTCCTGAGAGCTTTACTCAGCGAAGTACTTTTACTTTGATTTGAGGTCACACATTGATTTTTACCTTTCATTCAACTCAAGTGGAGAGCTTAGAAGGTAAAAATGAAGTCTTCCTCCTGGAAGGAGCAGATGCTTCCTTTTACATGTCGATCTCTGAATTATACCATCATTACATGGGCTTTTTAATGAATAACATCTACCCTCTGTCTGAAACACACACAATAAAACTAAGTATTTGTTTAAAACAACAACAATAATACACACATGAAGTGTTAGCCTCTGCAACAATATGGAAAAAGATGTTTCCAACTAAAAAGTATGATGATATCAAATTATTTTTTGTTTGTTTGAATGCAAGCCAAACACATGACTTCACTGCCGTCTAGCTGAGACATGTTAAATTTGAATCCACGGTGGTGTCTCTCCTGATTCATCTAAAATAGCTGGGGATGTGGCAAAAATCAGCTTCAGCAACTAATAAAACTTTCTCTGCAGAAATTACCGGGGAGCTTCTCAATGTATTTGTTTATTTTTGACAGCACTGGATTTTGCTTTCTCTACAATTATTTATAAATAAGCAGGAAATAAGCTCTAGAAGGCAGGTGTTAGGAAGTATTTTTTTCCAACCACTGAGAGTTTGCTAAATGCCCATTTTGGAGAAGTGGTTATTTTGTTCCCTTTCATTCCTCATTTTCCTGGATCATCACTAGAGTGGCTTAGCATAAATCAACCAATCTGCTGTGGAACAGATTTCTGGAAGTTCCTTGCATGTATCTACCTATACCCAGGACAACTCTGCAAATGGAGATGATAACAAATGGGTAAAGAGTGGTATCTTTCTAGGCTTGCAATGGTGTGCTTTTGTTTCCAACGAAATTCTAAATAGGTCCTTTGGGCTCAGTTTAAAAAAAGAAAAAAGAAAAAAGAGAATTAAAACTATCTTTACCTTTTGATTTGAAGAAACTATGATTTTTTTTTCTATTGTCTCAATGTAGACTTTTAATCTGTAATGTTAGTTTGCCTCCAGCAACTCATGTCTAGAGAATGTTTTCCAAACTGAACTACTCTAGAGGGATTCCGAAATGTCTTTATCCAAATAGCACATTAAAAAAAAAAAAATGGGTTACTTGAGAAAATTCAGACAGACATAAAAGTAATAAAAATTCTCAACACATTTTTAAGTAAAAAGCCCTCTGGGGGAAAAAAAAGCAGAAATTAAAGAAAAACTGCTCAACTAAATACTTTCTGACAAACTAAAAATATGTATACCAGGGAAAATGCAGACTGCTAACAATGCCAAATTAACAGACACCATTAAGAAAGCTGATCCATATGTCTGTTTCAGAAATTTTACATACCTTTCCAATTAGAACAATGAAATAATTCCTTTAATCAAATGAAAATCAGAACTACAATTTCCATTACTTTATGATAAGGGAAAAAAATCACAAAAACCTGTAAATCCCAGTATTCCTTTTTCCAGATGTACCAATTTAATTTGTAATTGCAAGACACTGCCTGGTTTTAATGAATGTGTCACATACGGATTAGTTCATTCTGCTGCTTTTACATGTAGGGTCCCCAAGAGCAGTCATGGATCTTGTTAAATACAAAAACAACATTCTGGAGATTAAATATTTTTTAGGGGTAATCATTTCTAGTACTCTGTCGGGCTGCACTATATCTGTGCCTAAATTGTTTCCTGTCTATAATTTGGACATTGGCTACCACGATATTAGCCTTTGGCTGTGTAATTGACTATTTTAAGAGTCATTTACTCAACTATATATTTAGGTCCAACCAAGCAGTTCAAACTTTCTCCAAGGCAACACAATTAGGATAATTGTCATTCAAGGGCACCATGAGTCATACTGATTAATTTTACCAAAATTTAGAGCTTTATAATGGTTTTGCCACCAAAACAGGCATGGGCTTGGAACACATTAAGGTGGTATCCAACTGTGTCTCTTAATGAGAACATCGAATAATCTTAATCACTAAGGTAAAACCAAATATTGGCATGGGCAATGAAAGACTTATAGTTGCTGATTTGTGTCCTAGGTGTTTTGATGAACTGCTCATCTCTTGTAGAGTGGAGAACAAGACTCTATCTGCCAAAAATGATTCAGGGGAGTTGCCATCCTGTGTGAATTTGAAAGAAAAGGACTATGAAGGGAGTGAATGTCAGAAGGTCAGAAAGTACATCATGGAGGAACTTGTTCAAGATGAGATAGTTTTGCGGTTTCTAAGATCAATTGTGGCTTCTACTCAAGAACGTTGCATTCTGTCCAGCCAAACTTTTTTTTTTTTTTTTTTTGTGGTACTGGGGATTGAACTCAGGGGCATTCTACCTCCAAGCTATACCCCCCAGCCCTATTTTTTATTCTTTATTTTGAAACAGGGTCTCACTAAATTGCGGAGTGCCTCACTAGGTAGCTGAGGTTGGCCTCGAACCTGGATCCTCCGGTCTCAGCCTCCCGAATGCTGGGATTACAAGCATGCACCACCATGCCCGGCTCCAGCCAAACATTTTCAATTACATAATGATGCCAATTATCGAAGAAATGAGACCCTCACAACTGTAGTTTTATTAGTCTACATTTTATTCATATTTTTCAAAATAAAAATTCAGCCACATGAAGTGGAATCTACTTGTAGTAAGATTTATTTATCCATAAATAATATTTCACTGAGGACTAGTCAGCATATAATTATGGGGACTATTTCCCAGGCGTTGTCCTACCTAGCAATTCTCCTGTAAAATCCCATACTTGCTATATCCTAATTTATGGATTTTATTTGGTAAAAATTGAAAACACCCTAAGAATCTTGTAGCTCTACTAAGATATTTTACTCCTTCCTTCCTCCCTGTCTCCTTTTCTTTCTTTCTTTCTTTCTTTCTTTCTTTCTTTCTTTCTTTCTTTCTTTCTTTCTTTCTTTCTTCCTTC
>PVLC010032409.1:0-18187 GCA_004027655.1 Graphiurus murinus
GGGGGGGGGGTCCAAGGCCAGCGCTCCCCTCCTCCCTGCCGGGCAGTCGCCCCTCACCCAGGGCTCTGTCCTCCCAGGCCAGGGCAGCTGTGGCCAGGGCTGGGCCTTCCAGGGTTGCCTTGAATATGGGGACCTGGATAGGGCTGTCCCTAAGCCCCACAGAATCCTGAGCGCTTCCCGTGACCCTCAGGACGTCACCGCGGGCCTTCCGCTCCAGCGCAGTCTAGCCGTCACCAGCCCCAGTACTGAGTCCAGGGCGCAGCCAGGGGGGAGGGAGAGGCCGGCCAGGGCCAGGTACCTGGCTCCCGTCCTGGTCATGGGCCAGCCCCGGCTCCTCGGCTGCCCCCACTTCCCACTCTGCAAGGCGGGAGTCCGGCCAGGGGAGCTGTGCCTCAGATTCCACCATCTTCTGGAATTCCAACAGGACCAGGAGACCAAGGGAGAGAGGAGCGGAAAGGGACACACTAAAAGCCGGAACCCAGCCTGCCTGGCCGGCACCTCTACCTACGAGATAAGGGCCGCCTCCCTGGCCTCCCGGGGCCCCGGCAGCCACCCTCTGCCCCCCGGGGAGGGTACCCCAAGTGTCCTTCCCCTGCAACCTGGGCTTCTATGGCACCTCAGCGCTGGTGAGCTGCCCTCTGGAGCATCTCCGTGCCCCTGTCCTTCGTCCCCAAGGGACTTGCTGCCACCCGAGGGCCCCCTGGTGAGTTCTCCCCATGAGCCAGATGCCCTGCAAGGCCTTCCTAGTACGGCGGAGATCCAGGGGCCCTAAAACTCCATAAGGCAGGATGCCCTGTTTACAGGACTCTCAGGCTGAAAGAAGTTAAGCCACCAACTCAGACACCCGAGCGGGGCGCGCGCAGGCTGGGGACACGGCCCCGCTCCCCACCCCCACCCCAGAGAGCCATGCGGGAGGGCGTGGAGGCTGCCAGACAGCGCCAGGCTCAATGCCACCCCACCCGGCCTGGCCCCATTTTATTAAATCCAGCCTATGCTCCTGTCTACTAAGGCTCTGCGCCTGAACCTTGATCTCTTTTTTGTTATAAAAAAGAGATTGGTAAGTCTTAGACAGGTGTTAAAGATCCGTCAGCACCAAATGAGACTCCCCTTGACTTCAAGAGAGAGTTTAAAACAACGGCAAAGGGAATGATTTTTCACTGTGAGGTTCAATGCTTTTAAATTATCTAACAGTTTTATGGCGCTGTGATTCACAGACCCCGATTCACGCGTTTAAATGGCGCACTGAACGTGGACAATCCGGCCACCACACTATCAATTTAAGGACGTTTTTATCATCCCAAAGGAAACTTTATACACATTAGCAGTCATTTCCCCGTCCACTCCACTCCTCTCCTGCTCAGCCCTGGCAACCGCTTACCTACTTTTTGCCTCTATTGATTTGCCTATTCCGGACTCTAAATATAAACGGAACCACATAACATGTGTTCTTTTGTGTCTGGCTTCATTCCCTTTTTGTATAATGTGTTCAAGGTTCAAAGTTCATGCAGCAGCATGCATCAGGACCTCATTCCTTTTTCATTGCCAAGTAGTATTCCATCATCCGTATAGACCACAGTAATCCATTCACCAGTGGATAGTCAATGGGTTGTTTCCACTTTGGGGTGCCTATGAATCACGCTGCTGTGGACAAGTGTTTATGGGGACAGATGTCTTCGTATCTCTTGAGATGAAACTGCTCTGTCACGGGGTAACTCTGGGCTAGGCTGCTTTCCACAGCGGGGCCCAGAGTCTCCTCTGCCTGGCCCGCGTTTATTATCCAGCTTCTTTATTCTAGCTGTCTCTGCAGGTATGAGGTGGCATGACGGTAAGAACGTGTGCATCTTTCCAGGCCCTCCTTGGCCACTGGCTTATTGTTTGGAAATACATCTACTCAGGCCCTTTGCCCATTTTGAAGTGGGATTGTTTTTCTTTTATGAAGCCGTAGGGGTTGTTCTTTTATTCTAGATACAAGTCCTTTTAGGATATATGGTTTACAAAAGCTTTCTCTTATTCTATGGGTTATCTTTTTCATTTTTTTGATAGTGTCCACTGAAATCACAAAATACTTTCACAGGACAGCCACAGGGGTACATGCCTGTGATCCCAGTACTTGAGAGGCTGAGACAGGAGGATCACAGGTTTGAGGCCAGTGTTCAGTAACTTATAGAGGCTCTGTTTCAAAATAAAAGTAATAAAACAGGGCTGGGGTATAGCTCAGAGGTAGAACTCCCCCGGATTCAATCTCCAGTACCATAACAAGAGAGAGAGAGAGAGAGATTTCTGAGGGTCTTTCTAAATTGCTGTGTCTGGCCTCAAACCTGCGACCCTCTTGTCTCAGCCTCCCAAGTACTAGGATTACAGGCATGTACCACCACGCCTGGCTCAGTACCACACAGTCTTGATGGCTACAGCTTTGTAGTTAAGTTTTGAAATCACAGAGTGAGAGTCTTCCAACTTTGACCCCCCCTTCCATATTGCTCTGGCTCTTCTGAGTCTCTTAGTTTTCGTATGTATTTCAGGATCAGCTTGTCAATGTCTGCCAACAAGCCAGCTGGGATTTTGATGGATTCGATGCTTTCTAAGGCTGTGTCTGGCACCACAACAGTTCACCTGCTAGGTCCAAACCCTAGGAACCGTTGGCCTAGAAAGAAACACTGTGCTGGAGCCCAAGAGCTTGGGCCGGGAGCCCGTCCTCTGCCCGCGACCAGGGGTGCACCTCCAGCCGGTCAGAGCAGCCTCGGGGCGCCGGGGGCGTGCAGAATCCTCCGTGAGCCCGGGCCTCGGCTCCCTCTGCCTCTCTCCACCATTCCTCACCTGTCATTCTACACAGGCCAAACTTGACTTAGAAACCGAGTTCCTGTGAACGGGAAATAGCAGGCCGGGAGGACAGGGGTGGACCTCCGCGCTGACTCCACCGTGATTACTCGGATCGCCAACCGTGTCCTCTGAAAAGGAACACCACGCAAGGCAAAAGTAATGTGTAACTGGTTAATTACCAAATTAAAATAGAAGTATGTAATACAAAGACAATTTGTAACTATTGGTGAACTTAATAACCAATAATTGGGGGAAAGAGGGATTGCCAAACAAGCCCACAAAAATCAAAGAAAAGGTAGAGGAAGGCAAAGAGAATGTTTAATTGCTTGGACTTTTCCTTCTCATGTGTGTGTGTGTGTGTGTGTGTGTGTGTGTGTGTAGTACTGAGGATTGAACTCAGGGGCATTCTACCTTTGAGCTACAACCCGACCTATTTAATTTTTTTTTTTTTTTTTTTTTTTTTTTTTTTTTTGTGGAACTGGGGATTGAACTCAGGGGCATTCTACCTCCGAGCTATACCCCCAGCCCTAGTTTTTATTCTTTATTTTGAAACCGAGTCTCACTAAGTTGCGGAGTGCCTCACTAGGTAGCTGAGGCTGGCCGCGAACCCGGATCCTCCGGTCTCAGCCTCCCAAATGCTGGGATTACAAGCGTGCGCCACCACGCCCGGCAACCTATTTAATTTTTTGTTTTGAAACAGGGTCTTGCTAAGTTGCTGAGACTGGCCTCAAAGCTGCGATCCTCCCATCTCAGCCTCCCGAATGCTGGGGTCATGGGTGTACACCACCGCGCCCGGCTGCTTTGACTTCTCGGTCTTCTACCCATGGATCCACGGTTACCCACAAGCTTCAAAAGTCAACAAATCTAAGTTTAAGAGTACTTACTACTCGAAGTCAGAAAAGTCACAACTAGTCAAACTTATACCTTCCGAATTACTGAAGATCGACCGTGCAGTAAATATGGGAATATGGGAGTCTAGACAAATAGGAAAACACACACATGTGCGTGTGCTCGAGCACACGCGCTCACACACACACACACACACACACACACACACACACACCACAAAACAGAACATATAAATTAGGACAAATATATCTGCTATCAAGACAAGTGTAAAGGGTTAGATTGTATCAAAAGCCCCATGCCTTGGGAAGGGTTTTACTAAATTTATATATTTATGTGAGAACGAATGGGTTTTACTATATTTTTTCACCCCTTAAGGAACAAATGCGACACGACATCTGGTAACCGCGGAACACAGGCCGTGTCCAGGACTTGGCTGGAATCTTCTCTCTCGAGCTGCCCTCGGGTGCCGACGTCACCCCCGCTCAGAGCCTCGGGCTTCAGTGCAAAATGAGGTTCTTAACAGGAGGGACGCAGCCGAAGGAGGGTGGACTCCAATGGGCACTGGGCCCAGGGCCTGATAAAACACCGCGTATCCTTCTCGCTGCGGTTGCTTGGAAACATGGCATTAAGAAGACTTAGTGTTTAAGTTTGGGGGTGAGCTTCGCATTTTCATTGTGTTTTCTGCAATTTTTGAGATTTTTACGAGGGGCATAGATCAAAGCAGACCATTTGTTGGAGGAAAAGAGCAGAGAGTAAGGAGGTGGGGAGAAGACAGGGACAGAAAGAGAAAAACGGGAGGAAGAAGACGCCGCCCGGCGCCTCGAGGGCCGGCGTCGGGGCTGCGGGGGGCCGCCCTCCACTCAATCCGGCACCGCCTCGCCGGGGCCCGTGCAGCTGCGGCAGTCCAGCGAGGCACACGTCAGCCCTCGCAGCCAGCTCCCCGACCCAATGGCGGCCCGAGCCGGGGAGGCCTCCAGGAAACCCGACCGGCCGGCCAAGCCCGCTAGGACAGAGGGGCCGGCGGGTCAGACTGGGGACCACAGCAGGCCTGCCCATCCATCACCCGAACTGACGCTCGTCCCGCCAGACACTCAGCTGACATTTCCCAGGTCCCGCTCAGCATGAAGGCTGCGTCGGGGAATGTCCCCAGTCGCAAATTAACATTCACATAAATAACAGGGCGCTCTCCACTAAAGAAGAAAAATGACTCTTGCTGCGGGAGCATTTGCCAAACTATCAAAAAGGGACATTTTTCTTTCTGAGCTCCTGTATCTCGCCAGCTGGACCATGGCACGCCGGGTCCTTGCCATGCGACACGTGGGGCGCTCAGGGTTTGGTCCCAGCCCAGCAGGCCCATGGAGCAGCCCACCCAGCCTCCCTGCCTCCTCGGAGGCCCGCACACGCTGCCCCTTCCCTTTTCTGACCGGCCCCTGGAGGCCAGCACATCCGAACACCAGCGCCCCGATCCAGTCCAGGCAGAGCCTGCACAGTGCTCAGGAAGCTGGGGTGCAGGAGCACTGTCTAGGGGGTCAGTGTACACTTTCTCTCTAGATGTATGTTTTGGGAGCTGGGGATGATTTAGAGGGTGCTAAGTACCTCCGAACCGACGTCCCATCCAGGACCCCTCCCCAGAGGCTCACGCCCGCGAGGGACAAAACCTGCGGCCTCCCTCCAGGGCCAGGACCCCGCCTGGCGCTCCTGCAGGCTCGCCTGTATCTCTGGATCCTGCGCTACGAGAGAACTCCAGCATGTCCTCCCAGGCACCGTGGAGCCAGTCCTCCAGGGGAGCGTGCTCGGGCCACTGCCTGGACGGTTAAACTTCAGAAACGCACTCTCTCCGTCCTGAAGGCAGGAGTCCAAGATCAAGGGCTCGGCAGGGCTTGGGTGGCCTGTGCGTGGCATATTCCCGAGCCTCTGCAGTCTTCCCTCTGCATGCGTGCGCCGGTGTCCTAATCTGCTCTTACAAGGACACTGGTTGTGTTGGATTAATGACCTCATCTTAACTTAATTGCCCCTTCCTTCCTTCCTTCCTTCCTTCCTTCCTTCCTTCCTTCCTTCCTTCCTTCCTTCCTCCCCCCTTCTCTCTCTCTCTTTATTGGGGATTGAACCCAATGGTGTTTTGTTTCCAAACTATGCCCCCAGCCCTCCCTTTTAATTTTTGAAACAGGGTCTCACTAAGTTGCTGAGGCTGGCCTTGAACCCCTCCTCCTGTCTCAGCCTGAGCCACCACGCCTGGCACACTCAGGCGCTCACCTCTACACAGCCATGTTCTGAAGCACTGGGGCTGGGGCAGGTCAGGACTTGAACACAGGAACTTGGGGGAGGCCCTCCAGCCCACAGAGTGCCAGACACCAACGCCGCATGGCGTCCACACTGGCTGCTGACGGGCGCCAGGGACCAGGTCGGGGAAGAAGGGAGATACCTAGGCAGGTCACCGTCGGAATCAGTCCCCAGTGGGCCGAAATCAGGCACGTAGAAAAGCCGAAACTCCAGTGCGGTCCAAGCACGCAAGGGACGGCCACATGGAGTGCCGGCGACAGCCGCAGACGCAGGTCTAGGTGCCGCTGAGCAGCTGCCAGGGCCTGCTCCTTCCAGCCCGACTGTCTCTCTCCAGGGAGCAGCTGTAGGTCAGTACCCGCCACTCCTGCACAGAGGCTGGCCAGGGCTCCCGTCGAGGGGATCCCCACACGCTCCCAGCACCCCAGAATTTGGAGTAAGACAAGGCTCGCAGCCCCAGAGGCAAAGCATGTTCCGAACGTGTTCCCAGGGCAGTCGGCTGAGCGAGGAGGTCCTCAGGCCTGGGGACTCGAGGGCAAAGCCCTGCTCCTTCCAGGTGGCCGGCTCCTCCGGGAGGTCCCAGCGGTCAGGGGGAGACACCTGCTCGCCAGGGGTCCAGTTACCTGGCTGGTGGGTAAAAGCAGGTGTGGTGGGCAGGACGGGACCTGAAATCCACCTTAACTCACAGCTGGGCATGGTGGGGTGGGGGTCAAGGCCACCAGGAAGCGGGTGTGTGGAGGACGTGCAGCCCATGGAGGTGCCCCAGGAGGCCAGCAGACGTGGCCCAATGAGAAAGAGGGGGCAGGGACAGTCACGGCTGCTCACGCCCATGGGTTCAGCTCTCCCCTCCCTGCTCCTCAGCGTCCCCAGAGGTGCAATGGGCGTCGAGCACCTGCTGGTGAGACTTAGGGGTGTCTACTCTGTTACAGGTGGCAGGCTGCCTGGGGCAGGAGCGTCCTCCGGCTACAGACCTTGGCCTTCACTTGAGGGCGCCTCCCCTGGGCCTCGGCCACCATCACGGCCTCCCTGCTCCGCCCGCCTCCGGTTTCCTTCAAATCCGACTTCTCTTCTTGCTCTGACCTCTGGGCCTGGCGTGGCATCTGGGCAGGCTGACCGCCGGCCGTCCCCTGCCTGCCCACCCAGCTGGCACTCCCAGGCGGCACCCCGGCTGGAGCCCGAGGTGTCTGCTGCTCCTTCTTGTCCAGATTTCCCCAAACAAAAACTAGGCCAGCCATCTGACGAGGGATCTCGTCTGGTTTATTTATGGGAAGAGACGGGGCTCTCTCGGCCAGGTTGTCTGGGCGGTGGCCAGGCTTGCTGTCCGTCATGTGTCCTCCCTGGGAAGCGGTGATCCATCCGCGGCCAGTCCCCGCTGGTGACACTGGGCTGTCTCTGTGCGCGGCAGCAGCCCAAACGGCTCTGGGACCCCCTGCCGGTTCTCAGAGCCTGTTGGGACCTTGAGCACGAGGCCAGCAGTGGCCAAGGACACAGATCAGGAGCACGCAGCGTCACTGGGCGCCACTGGGGACGGAGCAAGGCCAACCCCGGGGCCCTACTCCTGGCAGGGGACGGAGCCACCTGGTGTTACACAGGAGACAGAGACGGAAGGCCATGTCGGGGCCATGTTCAGCAACCTTGTCCACTCCACCCCCCCCCCCGACCCACATCCCGGCCCCCGGTCAGCAGCACGGAGCCCAGACTCTGAGCGCAATGGGAGCGGAGCAGGTGAGCGGCCGTCAGCCATGGGCCAGGCCAGGCCGCCTCCAAACCTTCAGGCTCTGCTCGCTCCAAATTCCTTGCGCAGACACAGCCGCACCACCCCAGGTAAGCTCGTGAGCACGGCGGGGACAAGGACGGGGGCCAACTCCAAGGGCTCTCCATGGCCCAGCCTGGACGACGTGAGCAAAATATTAAAAAATGATGGCAATGGATTACACCCGTAGAATAAAGAGATATCCACAGTGGATACTTATTGGTGTAAATAAATGCCTGAATAATAAACAGCTGGGTGGAGGAGCGGCTCTTCCCCAGTGGAGTTCAGTTACTAGATGCAGGTGGAGTGGTAAAGACGGAGCACAACCGCCATGAACAGCATCAGCAAACAGCGCAGGTAGTGAGGCCACTGCAGCTAACACGCCCATGGACGCTGAGGGTCGTGGCCAGGAGTCCGAGGAGACACAAGACGTTTGTGACGTCCCAACGTGTCTGCCACCAGATATTTAATTACAAAGGGAAACATTCAAGAGTCCCCTCACCCGAGGTTTCGTTCACCCGCAGTCAACGAGAGAGTGAACCTAGCACAGTGAACCTAGAGGGAGATCACACTACTTCTGCTGTAGAACATTGTTCCATTTTATTGTCCGTTACTAGTTTTTCACTTTACTAATTTTTCTTTTTCTTTTTCTTTTCTTTCTTTCTTCTTCTTTTTTTGGTACTGGGAGCTGACCTGGGTGTTCTACCTCTAAACTACACCCCCCCAGCCCTATTTTATTTTTCTATTTTGAAACAGGGTTTCCCTAAGTTGCTAAGGCTGTCCTCGAACCTGCAATCCTTCTCTCTCAGCATCCCAGTTACTGGGATTACGGGCATGTGCCATCACGCCTGGCTGAGAGCTTGACTGTCCTTTCCTTCTGCTTCCGTGCCTTGGGGCCAGTGGCTCTCAGCCTGGTTCCTGGAGGTTGTCGGGAGCTCAGCTTACACCTACTGGTCCCCTGGCCCTGTGACATCTTCCCAGGTGGCGAGAACTGTCCTTCCATGTCCCCGGCAGGATGAGCTCACCCGGGTGACAGCCTGGCTTCTCACTCACAGTACTCTGTGTAAGTGCTAACCTGCACCAGGGAGGCCGGTCTGACCCCACTTTCCTCTTCTGAAATGAGGGGCGCGTTATTGTGTTGCTTTGTCCTGACGAGACTTACACTTGCTGAGAAAGTGCTAATTTCACCAGAGAGCCTGGGTGCCTGCTGCGTGTTCCCTAAGTGAGGCAAACTCATGAGCGGGTTCACACCGAGGAGCCCTCCTTCCTGCAGGCTTTGCTCACAGACCAGCAGCGGGGCCGCCCTGTAACCGCAGAGACTCCGGGCCACCAACACGGACTCATGTGGAGGGCGACCTGCCCGTGAGCCTGAAGGAGGAGCGCAGGGGCCAGATCCCGGGACAGGGAGACACCAGCTTCCTGACACCACGGCCAGAGGGTGCCCACGGCCTGACAGATCTCGGCCGGAGACAAGGCTGGAGCTGGTCTCCCAGGGGGCCTGCCAGGGTGTTGGTGTGTCTGGACCACTCGGTTAATACCCAGAAGCCAGTGCACGCTGGTGCTGGTGAGAGGTGCGCAACCTGTATTAGAGCCCAGAGCCCAGCCACGCGTCCAGTAGCCGTCCACTTCCATGGCCCACCCAGGGGCACTGGGTCCAGCCTGGTCCAGGGACACCGAGCCCCAAGCCGAACCCTCCCGGGGTGGCCTGAGCTGATGGAGCCGAGCGCGGTGACCCTGAGGTACACGCCTCAGTCTCGAGGGCCTGTAAGGCCACCCAAGGCCTGGCCTTTCCCAGCGGGGCGCGGGTGTCACCGCAGCCAAGCACAGCGCTCCCAGCCTGGGCCCTGCTGTCAGGAGAGTGCCGCCGGCTGCTGGAGTCCATCCTCCAAACACTCACGTGCTGAAGCGTGTCTCCAACGCAACCAAAATGCAACCCGTGTCTCCAGGGCGGACGGCTGCATGACTGCAGGGGCTCCAGTCTCGTCAGTGCACCCAAGGGTTAACAGGCAGCAGGAAATGTCAAGATTATCTCTGAAAAAACCCTCAATTCCCCAACAAGTGGCGTCAGCGTGGGTTTTGCGTGCTCACGTTGTGGGTATTACAACACCCGACAGGCTGACTCTTCCACACCAAATGCTGGGCGCCACGGAAGCAGTCTGCAGGGGAGCACAGGTGCTGTGGCCTTGTGGGTGGACATGCAGCGTGACTACCATCCCGCCCCGTGATCTCGGCCGGGGGAGGGCTGGGCAGGGCCCCGCTGGCCGCAGGTTCATTGGCTCCGGCCCGAGGTGCCGGGCCCTGCCGGGGACTGCTGCGTTTGCCCAGCGTCCTGAGGATTTGATGGCACCCAGCACCAGCCTGGCTCTCACACAGGCTGGGTGAATTAGGTTCTGGCTTTGAAAAGACACACAGAAAGACATGGCGCCCGCTCCTCCTCCTTCCAGGACGTTCCACGCTGGCCGTTCTCCATCCACCGCCCCTCTCCCCATCTGTCTGTCCTTCCCGGTCCCCCCTAGGCTGGCACGGTGGACTGGATCTCCCTAGCTGTCTTGGGAAATGGAGGCATTGGAAGGGAGCGGGGCCAGGAGCAAGGCAGGCTTCCCTTCTGTTGGCCGGGCAGGCCTGGCTGGTCACTGCTGGTAGCCCCCAAGTTCTTGCCTGTGGGTCCCCTTATCCGGCCTGCATGGCTGTGAGCCCCGCCTTCGTTCAACCCCCGTCAGCTGGGCCCCTGCGTCCCCCAGGACCCTGACTGCTCCGAGGTGCCCGCAGAGGAGTTGATTCTTAGAGAACTTAAAACTTGGGGGAAGATTTTGAAATCTGAAAAGTAACAACTAGAAGGACAAACAGGACCCTTGTCTTGCTTATCTTCTAAGTTGCTGCAGGAGGGGATATGCACCTTAAAAACCTTAAATGGTGCTTATAATCCCAGCATTCGGGAGGCTGAGACCGGAGGATCCGGGTTCGCGGCCAGCCTCAGCTACCTAGTGAGGCACTCCGCAACTTAGTGAGACCTGGTTTCAAAATAAAGAATAAAAAATAGGGCTGAGGGTATAGCTCGGAGGTAGAATGCCCCTGAGTTCAATCCCCAGTACCGCAAAAAAAAAAAACTTAAATGGCCAGTGCGTGAGCTCCTCCAGGGGACACTCTGACCCAAACCCTAAACCAGGCGCTGCGCACCGTCCCTGTTGACGCAGCACGGAGCCTGCGGCGGCACTGCACAGGAAAGTCCACCTGAGCTCTGGAGATCAGGGGCCAGTGGTGACCACTGTCGTCCTGGGGGCACGTGAAGGAGAAGTCGGGGGGCCGAGTCCCCAGAGCTCCTGCCATGCTGAGGGGCAGGGAGCCCCAAGGGACACGGCGAGTGCCAAGACAGAAGCGGGGCGGAGGTGTGGGGATGGACAGACACCCCCAGGACTAGGCCCCGTGGCCAGCGGGCACCTCGGGACACTTTGGATGAAGGCAGAGGTGGCACTTCTGAGAAAGAGGGTAATGCAGGAGCTGGGGAAAGGCCAGGATTGGAGGGACATGCAGGGACACACACTTCTGAAGGGGATGACCTTGGGCAGGGGGGAGCCCCAGGAGGCGAGCAGGGAGGGGGGTCTACCCTGCAGGGGACATGTCACCCCTGCAGTCAAGAATGTAAAGATAAGCCCTTTAGCCAGGTGGGGGGCTTCCTCCCTAGAGCAGGGAAGTCCAGGACCCCAGATGGGTTGGCCCAGCGACTTGCAGGAAGACAGGGCCTGGGGAGAAGGTGGTTCTGGCCGGGGAGAGAAAGTACCCAAGAGGACTTTTGGCTAAGGACGGTAGGAGGGCGGGTCCTGCGGGGGCAGCCTGGGCAAGGGCAGGGAGCAGGGGAGTGTGCTCAGAGAGGGGCTTCGGGACACGGGGTCGGGGGACCAGCTCCCCAGCGTCCCCTGAGGCTGACCACTGGGCGGGCAGAGCGGGAGGACGATCCAACGGAGTCGCAAGGACGGCGGCTAGCCCATTCATGAGGTTGATGGATTCGCCGGTCCCTGGGTAAACCCAAGACTGGGTGTGTCAAAAAGGCCAGCCCGGCCAGGTGTCGCCCGGTGATAACTTTCACCCCTTGGGGTCTCTCCTGCAAGATGGCCACCACCAGATGCGGCCCCTCTATCTGGGATCACAAGTCTTTTCTTTGGACTTAGCAAGGCTATAGTACTATGTTATTAGTAACAGAAAAGGAGTAAGATAATCACAGACCTCTCACGTCACTAGAAATAACTGTCACTGGGTTTTAAAGCGGATTGCATTGTGTGTGCGAGGTTTTTTCTAAGGCATGCTTGTATGCATGTATGTATGTATGTATTTTCTGGTACTGGGGATTGAACCCAGGGACATCCTACCTCCGAGTTATACCCCTAGTCCTATTTTTTAATTTTTACTTTGAAAAAGGGTCTTGCTAGGTTGATGAGAGTCTCACTACTTGCTGAGACTGTCCTCGAACTTGCAATCCTTCTTGTCTGAGTCTCCCAAGTACTGGGATTACAGGTATATACCACCACACCTGGCTCGAGGCACACTATTTAAAACATGCTAAAGATCTGCAAAGAAAAATGCAGACATGGAAAGCAAGATGTCTTTAGTGTTATAAAAAAGAATTCTGAGTAAGAAATATGAAAGGTCTGCAAAGAGACCCCCGGCTTGACAATGCACAGTGAAAATGCAAAGTCACCATGTTTTACAAACCAAGTCACACAGTGGAGACAGCGGCCCGGGGGCAGCACGTCGGGGACACCTGAACTGGCCGCTCTCAGCAGATGACAGAGGGGCATCTGGTACTTCAATAAAATGACGAGGGTTGATTTATGGGTGGACATAACAACTTAGAGCTGAGAGCAAAGGGACACTCTTTACAAGTACGCGGGGACAGTCACAAGCACGGCGCCTGGCCCCTCTCCCCTGCCCAGCTGCATCCCTGAGCCTGGGACGGGGCCTCCATGCTGCATGCCTGGCCTCCCCACACCAGCTCAGCAGCCACGAGCCAAGACTGCCGCCGCGCCCTGCTTTCCAGCTAAGCGCCCAGGTGCTCCAGGACGGCACCCCTTCTTGCTGGTGCTCCCCAGCCACAAGCCCCTCGCCCCAGGGCCCCTCACACCTCTGAGCCTGTGCTCTCCCTAGAGCCCTCCCTCACTCTCAAGGGACCACTTGGGCTTCTGTGTTCTGACACCCAACCCCCAGCGGCGGGTGGGGGCGCTGGGGGAAAGGCCCCCACACTTCTTAATGCGACCTCCCCCAGAAAGGAAACGGTCCTCTCTCACCTCAAGAGTCTCGCACATCCCTGGTCTCCAGGCAGAAGATCCAGCTCCCCCTCCAGGTGCCACCAACCCCCTCCCCCGCCACGCCGCACACACGCTGTCCCTCTCCCCCCACCCAGCACCCGCAGCCCCGGTCCCTCCTCCCCAGGGCCACCAGGGACCTCCTCAGCTCTGCCTGTGGCCTCTCTCTGGCTCCTCTGCGGTTTCCATGACACCAGCGGCTACTGCTTCCCCGGTACCGTGCTGACCCCGTAACACGAAGCCCGTTCCCTTCAAGAGCCACCTAACATTTACAAAAGCTCAGCAAACACCGGGATCTCGGCACTCTCCAGCACCAGGTCGCCTCTGTGCTCATGACCCAGGGTGTCTGGTCTGGACCGGGACAGCCCGCCGGGTCTCCATGGAGGCGAGCTCGCCTGGCCCGGCCGGGTTTGGTGCTGGGGAAGGTGCCTGATGCCCTGGGGCTGAAAGGCCTGAACGTCTGTATTCCCCCTGGAATCCCAACATTGAAATGCTGCCCCCCATGCCTGTTCTGTTACGGGGTCAGGGCAGTACAGTATGAAGAAGTGGGGCCTGTGGGGGGTCGGGACACGAGGGCAGAGCCCCCCATGAACAAGATTAGCGTCCTTACGAAAGAGCCCAGGGAGTCCCTCGGACCCTTCCAGCAACGGAAGGCCAAGCAAGACGCACCATCGGGGAGCAGGGAAGGGGCCCCACCGACCCCGCGTCAGCTGACGCCTTGATCTGGACTTCCTGGCAACAAATCATCCAGCTCCTGGTATTTTATTATGGTAGTCCAAATGGAGTAGGGTGCCGGCAGATGGGAGACGACCTGTCCCCGGAACACACACGTGGCAGGAGGGAGGGACAGGTTCCGTGGAACCCAGAGGCGCCCAGAAATGTTTGAAGGAAGGGGTTGTCGGTGGTGTCACAGAAGTGACAAAATCTCAATATAAATGCTAACAAAGCCTGATTTTTTTTTTTTTTCCTTTTTGGTATTGAGAATTGAACCAAGGTATGTTCTACCTCCAAGCTGTACCCCCAGCCCTTTTTATTTTTTATTTTGAAACAAGTTCTTACTAAGTTGCTGAAGGTTCTGCTAAGTTGCTGAGGCTGGTTTTAAACCTGTGATCTTCCTGTCTCTGCCTCCTAAGTACAGGGTTTTGGGGCGTATGCCTCCATGCCCAGCACAAGACCTGATTTAAACCCACAGAAGAGGCTGATAATGTGGGCTGTACTAGGAATTAACATCAAAGCTTAAGCACCTGGACATTTTTCAAATTATCCCCCAAGTCACTCATAGATTATTAGGATCAAAATCACAAGTCAGAAATGATGGTAGGAAGAATTTGGGATATCAAATTTTATGGGTGAGACCAAAGCCACCACCAGAAGCAAATTCACAGCCTTAAAATGCTTCCTAATTGTAGACCGAAAATTAATGAAATGAGCATTCAAGTCAAGAAGCCAGAAGAGACCAAAAATAATCCCACAGTAAATAAGATAACAAAAGCAGCATGACAGGATTTCACTTATAAAAAGCTGCATGTGTCACAAGTTGGAAAATGGACATCTTCAGGGAGAACACTATTATGGGGCTATCTCAAAATGGTACGGTTTTGCTGTTTTTGGCTTTTGTGTGCATGTGTGTGGTTCTGGGGACTGAGGCATGCTTCAAACACAATGTTTAATTGTGAATATAACGGAAAACTCAAGAAAAGAAATCGAAGCCCCTTGGACAGCGCCTCTTGACCTCGGCCTCCACAGGGCTCTCCTGCCTGGTCTTTCTCCCTGGTTCCCCTTCCTGGGTCCCGAGAGCCGAGCGCAGGGCCCAGCGCAGAGCGCAGCAGGCTCCAGGCAAAGTTCTTTGAATGCGGATAAATCCCTTCTTTCAAAGAGGCCCCCGTTCTGGAGGAATGACGTGCACACTCAGGAATGTACTTTAAAGCCGAGCTCCAAATAAACACGATGATATTGTTTAAGAATCCTCACACATAAAACTTAATTCGGAAACAGTCTGGGAAATGAAAGCCAGCAGACAGACGAAGTGTTATTGTCCTGGCCCTGGAGAAGACCTTCCTGGGTGCAGCGCCGGGGAGGAGCGTGGATGCCCGAGGGCCAGGGCAGGGGCACCGTCCCCGGCTGAGCACCAGCTGTGAACATGGACCCAGGCTGCAGCTAGCAGCTCCCTGCCGGCTGAGACCTCCCGGCTGGGGGACCCCGCTCCTCGCCCTGCCCCCCCCAGGATGAGCTGGTCCCTGCTGCAGACACCCAGGCGGAGGCCCTGGGGGTCCCACCTACTTCTGCCCCCCAAGCAGCAGAGAGCACTGCTCAGATCCCCCAACCTGGCCTCACCTCCCTGACTCCCCTGGGGGAAGAGCAAGAAGAGAGCCCAGTCGAGACCTGCAGGAGGCCTTCTTAAAAATTAATTTCTAATTGACGACTAACAAGTGCATACATTTATGGGGTGCTGTGATCATTTGACCTATGTACACATTCTAGAACGATTCAACTAGGCTAATTAGCATAGACATCATCTCACCAGTGTGTGTGTGTGTGTGTCTGTGTGTGCGTGTGTTACTGGAGATTGAACCCAGGGGTGCTTTACCTCTGAGCTCCATCCCAGCCTTATTTTATTTTTCTGTTTTGAAACAGGGTCTCACTAAGTGGCTGAAGGCCTGGCTAAGTTGCTGTGGATGGCCTTGAATCTGCAATCCTCCTGTCTCAGTCTCCCAAGCATCAAGATTACAGGCTCATGGCCAGCACAGGAGAAAGAGGAAGAGCAGGGGCAGGCATTCCAACACCCCCTCCAGGGGCACACGCCCAAGAACCTGAGGCCCCCACAAAACCCCATCTGTCCCTTCAGGGCTCCCCCACCTGCCAATATGCCACACTGGGGCTCAGTCTTTGACACTCGGACCTTTGAGGGGCATTTCAGATCCAAATTATAGCAACCGTCTTTCCCTTTTATATTTCCCCATGTCTCCCATCTCTGCCCGTGGCAGCCCGCAGGAGCCTGGAACTCTGAGGGAGAGGAGCAAGACTTGCCAGAGGACCCATGATGCACACTCCCTGCGTGATGTGGGGCCAGGCAACCCCTGGACTGAAACCACAAGCCACAATAAACCTTTCCTCCTTATACGTAGATTGACTCCGGTATTTTGTCATAGTGTCAGAAAGCTGACTCATACATCTGATGGAAGAAAAGGCAGGAAAATCTCCACTCTCCTGGTAGCAGAAAGGTGAAGTGAAACCCCAGTGTTTTTTCCTCTCTCTGTCCTGCCGTGAGTGTACTGTGCAAAGCAGCAGAGTAAATGAAGCCTCACGCTCTGGCCAGAGAGCCTGAGCAGGGCCCCCATTCCAAGAAACTACAAGGTACCAAGGAGACAGCAGAGACAGTGGAGCTCGGGGAACTGATGTCTGGAAATTGCTTATAATTTCCTGGTTAACCCTTGAGCTGTGCTTGTGTGGATCTGACCCTAAACAACACACGGTAGACTCTAAGGACCAACCAACTTGCAGCGGTAGACCAACGCCCAGGCGCCAGATTTGTGCCTGACTGAGGCAGACGTCCCTGAAAGGGCTCAGATAATGGGCCCATTGCAACCCTAACCCACGGGCCCCCCGGGACCAAGGATCCGAAGAGACAAAGATGCCAAGCTTCTCCACTGCATGAACAAGACCCAAAGCCTCACAGTGCAATATTAAAAATGCTCAGGATACAGTCCGAAATTGTGTAGTTTGGATCCTAAATGTTCCCACAGGCTTGGTCCCCAGCCCCTAGCGCTGTTAGGAGGGGTGGAGCCCCGAGGAGATGGGGCTTTGTAGGAGGAAGTGGGCTCACTGGAAGTATGTCTTCAAAGGGTATATTAACTTGGGAGGCTGAGACAGGAGGATTGCAAGTTCACGGCCAGCCTCAGCAACTTAGTGAGGCCCTGTTTCAAAATAAGAAGTAAAACTAGGGCTGAGGGTATAGCTCAGAGGTAAAATGCCCCTGAGTTCAACCTCCAGCACCAAAAAAAAAAAAGGCATATTAAGACTCTGACCCCTTCCTTTCTGCTTTTGCTTTCTGGCTGCCATGATGTGAGCTCCTTGCCATGATGTCCAGGCGACCCCTGGACTGAAAACATGAGCCACAAGAAAACTTTCTGCCTTCTAAGTGGATTGCCCCAGGTATTTTGCCACAGCATCAAAAAGCTGACTAACGCATCTGGCAGATGAAAAAACAGGAGCATCTTCACTCTTCTGGGAATAGCAATCAATAGAACAGAAAGAACACGAAGATAGCACGTATGTTGGGATTATCTGACATGATTTTAAAGCAGCTACTATAAAAACACTCAATAAAGTGAAGGGAAAAAAAAAAAACCTTGCAACAAAAGGAACAGTAGTCTCAGCAAGAGAGAGAAGATGGTTTTTAAATAACCAAATGAGAACTTTAGAATGGAAAAAGACGTAACAGAAACTTTAAAAACTCTCTAGGTAGACTCCACAGCAGGACAGAGATGAAAGAGAAGTCGTCCATTAAGCTGACAATACATCAGTGGAAATTATCTAATTTGAACCTCAGAGAGTAAAAATATGTTTAATGAAAAGAGCCTTAGGAGCCTCTGGAAAAATACGAAAAGATGTAACACTCAAGTCCCAGGAGAAGAGAGCGTGTGCATTTAAATATGTGAATAAGTAATGGCTGGAAACTTCTCAAATCCTGTGAAAAACATAATCCTACAGACTCAGCAACACAGCAAGTCTTACATGGGATCCATCCAAAGGAATACACTCCCACACGTCCTATCCTTAAACTGCTGAAACTGTAGACAAAACAATATTGAAAGCGGCCCGAGAAAAACAATGCTTCTACAGAGAGGGTCAGGACTCAGATAATGGCAGATTTCTTACCAACACCCAGGAGTCCAAAGAGAATGGGAAACAGTGTCAATACGCTGAAAGAAAAGCAGTGTCACCGGGTGTGGTGGCGCACGCCTGTAATCCCAGCACTTGGGAGGCTGAGACAGGAGGATGTTGTTGGAGGACAGCCTCGGCAACATAGTGAGACTTTCAGCCACCTAAAGAGACCCTGTTTGAAAAGAAAAACTAAAAAAGGGCTGGGGGTGTAGCTCAGAGGTAGAATACTCTCCCCTGGGTTCAATCCCCAGGAACACAAAAAAAGCAGCATCAACCCAGAATTTTATTTCCAGCAAAAATATCCTTCAAG
>PVLC010032410.1:0-18102 GCA_004027655.1 Graphiurus murinus
TGAGGCTGGCCTCAAACCTGCAATCCTCCTGTCTCAGCTCCCAAGTCCTGGTATTACAGGAATGTGCCACCACATCCAGCCATTAGCCCCATTTGACAGATTATAATACTGAGGCTCTGGGGAGGCCAAGTGACTTGTCCAAAGCTCCATGGTGAGTGGGTGGGGAAGACGGCTCTCCCACTGGAGTCCCCCTGGCCTCAAAGTCCAGACTCTTAACTGGGTTGCTCAGAGGTGACTGGCAACTCAGCTTCCTTAGTATCACCTAGTGGTCTGTTAGAAACACAGTGTTCTAGGCCCTCCGTTCAAGCAAATCAGAACCTCTGGGGCAGAGTCCAGCAGTCTGTGTCTTAACCAAGACCGCCTGGTGCTTGTAATTCACAAGTGTGAGTGCTGCGGGTCTGGAATGTTAGGTTATGCCACTCCTTCAACAGCCCCCTCTCTCAGCAACCCCAAGAAAGGGCTGGCTTTAGAAGTGGCTAATTATCAGTGTCTCATTTTCCAGGCAACGAAACTGAGTCTGGACCAAGACACAAACTCAGGTCCTTGGGTTCCAAAGCCCTTTCCCTTTACAGAATCTGTTTTTCCATCTGGAAAATAAATGAATGGGATAAAAAGACCTGAAGAGGAAGGGTAGGAGGTCCAGGCAAGGTTACCGGCTTACTGCCCGGTGGGACCCGGCGCTAGGCGCTGGCCATGGTGCTGAATCCACCATGCCCCAGCTGAGGACAGCCGTCGCCCGGGGTGGGAGACTGCAGACAGCGTCCCTTAGAGGCGCCCGGGTCTCCGGACGCAGTGCCGGGCCTCACTCCCAGGAACTAGGAACCCCGATAACTCTGCACCAGGCTACCCCCAGATCCCTTGGTCTGAGAAGGGTCTAAGGGGCGGGACCAGCCTGTGCCTTTAAGAGCGAAACCCAGATCTGACGGACTAGCGGGGCTGCTTTGAGGGGCTGGGTAACTCCTTCCTTCTTAGCTCAAGGTCCAGCCAGGGCCGAGGGGCGCAGAGCCGGGACTGGGGGGCCTGCAGTGTCCGGAACATCAGCGCAGGGAGGCGGAGGGCTGGACCCTGGAGAGGCTCTCCCCCCCTTCCCCGCAGCGCCCCCCAGCAGGCCGCCTTCCCCGCAGCGCCCACCCCCTTCCCGGGCCTTTGTGTCTCTTCTCAGCCCCGCAAGAAACCCGGGCTTCTGGACGGAGGACAGCATGGATGCTCCTGGATTGGGGGCCGCTCTAGGGCCCAGGTAGGGCCAGACACCTCCTGAAGATGAAGATCCCTAGCGGCCCCTCCCCCGGCCCTCCAAACCCCAGGCCCCTCGCAGCCTCGGCGCCCTCCCCTCGCTCGCCCGGGTCCCCTCCCCCTGGCGCCCGCGCCGCCCTCTGGGCTCTACCTTCTGCGAGCTGAAGGACTGGGTCCAGTGGTACAGAACCAGGCTCTCCTTGGGCCAATGGGCGGGGCTGGCCGCCTCGGGCGCGTCGGGGGCCTCCACCGGCTTGGCCGCATCGCTCTCCAGCGCAGAGATGGGCCACCAGCTGCAGTTGGTGGGGGTCAGGTTGTTGGGGGTCGCCATGGCGGCCCGGAATCCGAGGAGGGAAGAAGGCGGCTCCAGCGGCGGCGCCTCGCTCGCCCAGCATCACATGGCCTCGCCGAGCCTGCCCCTCTCCTTCCTTCCCTCCCTCCCTCCCTTCCCGGCGAATGTCATTACTCACTGGGCGGTGGGGGAGGGGGCCTGGGGATCCCGGGAGCTCCTTCCTCCTCCTCTTCCTCCTCCTCCTCCTCCTCCCCTGGGCCCGCCCCTGGCCTGCACCGGAAAGCCAGGAGTCCTTTGTGGGCTCCTTGGAAGGGGCGAGGAGCCCCAGGGAAGTGGGCATGGCCCCCTGGATAGCTCAGGTCTGGCCAAGCACCTGCCAAAGAGTCTACCATTGTCAATGCTCTTGCACATCTCAGTCTTCCAAGAGGGAAGTACCTCTTTGGAGAACTGGCCTCCTAAGACCTATTCCTTTCAAAAATTAGTGTCTGCGAACAGTCTTCAAAACTGTTATTTTCTAACCTAAGGGCAGAAGGAGTAAACCATGATTTATTTAACAAACACATGGCACTTGCTGGGTGTCCAGACGCTGTCCTAAGGCCTTTACCACGATCAACCTATGTAGCCCTCAAGACAATCCTTTTAGCCTCATTTTGCAGAGAAAGAAACTAAGGCACAGACAGACATGCTGACCTTGCCCAAGGTCACCTAGCTACTAAGTGCTGGAGCTGAGATTCCAACCCAGGCAGCCTGGCTCCGAGTCTGTGCTTTTAGCCAGAAAGTCATGATAAGGTACGAATTTAAACAACAGCACAGCAAGCATTGATCAACTTGGACATTTTACAGGCATCATCTACTTTTATCTGCACAATAATCATTATTCCCCAATGAGGAAGGTGAGGGTCAGAGAGGCCACTGCCCCAAGGTCACACTTGTGCCCAGGAGACTGATCAGGAGTCCATTTTGCCCTAGTCCCTGGCAAAATGCCTTTGCCATTGACTGTCTTAACCATTCGTGGGAACTTTACGCAAAGTTCTTTAATACACCCATGTTTCCTTTACTAAAACATCATTTTACCATTGAGCAAATATAGAAGCCAACCTTGGGACAATGGACTTAAGCGCAGTCACTAGTGTTTCACAAGGGGGTGAGTTCTGAAGAATGTGAGGCAATGCTGCCCTGTGAGCATCACAGAGAGGATCTACAGGAACTAAGATGACTAGGTGAGCGAGGCATGTTGGTGCGCACCTGGAATCCCAGTACTTGGGAGGCTGGGGCAGGAGAATCACAGGTTCAAAGCCAGCCTCCAACAACTTAGCAAGACCCTCAGCAACCTAGTGAGACTTTGTTTCCAAAACAAAAAAATAAAAAGGGCTGAGGTTGTAGCTCAGAGATAGAGCACTCCTGGGTTCAATCCCTAGTACCAATAAATAAATAGATATTAAAAAGACAACTACATGATGTACTCTTATGGGGTCACCATTCTATATGTGGTCCACTGTTGACCAGTAGCGTGTGCAGTGCATGGTGGTAAATCTAACTAGGAAGGTCAGCTTCTCAGTGCTTCTAAGGACTCCTTTCATACTATAAGCATGGCTCATAAGGAATCAGTGTCCTTCTTTCTACTAGGTAACAAAAATTCTGTGGTTCATGGGTTTCCCATTTTGCCTTGGCTTCTAAGAAGCTTGAAGCTACATTTTCTATGAATTCCTAGTTGTTACGCTAGCTTCCTTGGTTCAGCAATCCTTCCTTCCTTCCTTCCTTCCTTCCTTCCTTCCTTCCTTCCTTCGTTCCTTCTCTCCTTCCTTCTTTCTTTCCTTGTTGTGTGTGACACTGGGGGTTAAGGGGCATTCTACCTCCAAGCTACATCCCCAGCCCTATTTTTTTTATTTTTTTTTTATTTTGAAGCAGTGTCTTGCTAGGTCGATGAGAGTCTCACTAGTTGCTGAGGCTGTCCTTGAACCTCTGATCCTCCTGTCTCAGCCTCCGAAGTACTAGGATTACAGACATGTGATCATGCCCAGGTTATTCTTTCTTTTCTTTTTCCTTTTTTTGGATTGAACTCAGGAGCATTCTACCTCCAAGCTACACCCTTATCCCTTTTTATTTTCTATTTGGAAACACGGTCTTGCTAAGCTGCTGAGGTTGGCTTCAAACCTGTGATCATCCTGTCTCAACCTCCCAAGCACTGGGATTATAGGTGTGTACCACAGGGTTAAGATCTTAAGAGTCTTTTAAGCCGGGTGTGGTGGCGCACGCTTGTAATCCCAGCATTTGGGAGGCTGAGACTGGAGGATCCAGGTTCGCAGCCAGCCTCAGCTACCTAGTGAGGCACTCCGCAACTTAGTGAGACTTGGTTTCAAAATAAAGAATAAAAACTAGGGCTGGGGGTAAAGCTCGGAGGTAGAATGCTCCTGAGTTCAATCCCCAGTACCGCAAAAAAAAAAAAAAAAAAAAGAGTTTTTTAATCTAGAATGTTCCTACCCCTCCCCCCCCTGGAACATTATGAAGAGGCTGGGCCAGGTGTCTTATACAATGTCACTCCGGGATTTGTCTCAGTGCTTCACTGTGGTGTCTTGTAGCTTCTTGTACTCTCCCCTCTATTTCTTATAAACCAGTATCTAGATCCAAAGGACGAATTAGGATTAGGTTAGCCATGTTGGCACAGGAATTTAGTGACTACTTCCTGGGAGGTGCTGTGCGCCTCACTTTACCTCTTGTCTGGAGGTTCTCAGTGGCCTCTTGTCCCACAGTGATGCTGAGTTTGACCCCAGGTTGAGGTGGCGACTGCCACCATGCCCGGCTAAAAATCTTTAAAATGTTTTGATTGAGTCGAGCATGGTGGCGCACGCTTGTAATCCCAGTAGTTTGGGAGGCTGAGACAGTTTGCGGCCAATTTCAGCTACAGTGAAGCCCTCTACAACTTAGCGAGATCTTGTTTCAAAAATGAATAAAAGAGCCAGGCGTGGTGGTGCATGCTTGTAATCCCAGCATTTGGGAAGCTGAGACTGGAGGATCCGGGTTCGCAGCCAGCCTCAGCTACCTAGTGAGGCACTCTGCAACTTAGTGAGACCCAGTTTCAAAATAAAGAATAAAACATAGGGCTGGGAGTGTAGCTTGGAGGTAGAATGCCCCTGAATTCAAACCCCAGTAACACAATAAATATATAAATAAATAATACAAATAAATAAATAAATAAATAAATAAATAAATAAATAAATAAATAAATAAATAACAGGGCAGGGGGTGTAGCTCGAAGGTAGAATGCCCCTCGGTTCAATTCTTAGTATGGCAAAAAAAAAAAATTTTTTTTTGATGGTGTTTGACTTCTGAGGAATTCATCCCATGAGAGCCATTGATTAGGTACGTGGTCCCAGGTTCTGCCCTAGACCTGCTGGGTCAAAATCCACAGGTTGAGCTGGGCATGGTGGCGCATGCTTGTAATCCCAGCATTTGGGAGGCTGAGACCAGAGAATTCGGGTTCAAGGCCAGCCTCAGCTACCTAGTGAGGCACTCTGCAACTTAGTGAGACCCTGTTTCAAAATAAAGAATAAAAAATAGGACTGGGGGTATAGCTCGGAGGTAGAATGCCCCTGAGTTCAATCCCCAGTACCGCAAAAAACAAAAACAAAAATCCATAGGTTGAACTGAGCATGGTGGCACATACTTGTAATCCCAGTACTTGAGAGGTTGAGACAGGAGGATCGCAAATTTGTGACCAGCCTCAGCAATTTGTGATGCCCTCTGCAACTTAGTGTGACCCCCTTTCAAAATAAAGAATAAAAAATCGGACTGAGTGTGTAGCTTGGAGGTAGAATGGCTCTGGGTTTAATCCCCAGTTCCCCTCCAGAAAAATTCACAGGTTGAGCCGGGTGTGGTGGTGCATGCCTGTAATCCCAGTACTTGGGGGGCTGAGATAGGAGGATCACAGTTTTGAGAAAGCTTCAGCAACTTGGTGAGACTCTCAGCAACCTAGTGAGACCTTGTTTCAAAACAAAAAGTAAAATAGGACTATCCAGGCAAGGTGGCGCATGCTTGCAATTCCAGTACTTGAAAGGCTGAGAAAGGAGGATCACAGGTTCACGGCCAATTTCAGCTAATTAGTGAGGACCTCCGAAATTTAGTAAGACCCTGTTTAAAATAAATAAATAAATAAAATAGGGCTATGGGTGTAGCTCAGAGGTAGAATGCCCCTGAGTTCAATCCCCAGTACCACAAAACAAAACAAAACAGCCAGGCATGGTGGCGCACGGTTGTAATACCAGCATTTGGGAGGCTGAGACCGGAAGATCCGGGTTCAAGGCCAGCCTCAGCTACCTAGTGAGGCCCTCTGCCACTTAGTGAGACCCTGTTTCAAAATAAAAAATAAAAAATAGGACTGGGAAAGCTGGGCATGATGGTGCACACTTGTAATCCCAGCATTCGGGAGGCTGAAACCGGAGGATCCGGGTTCGCGGCCAGCCTCAGCTACCTAGTGAGGCACTCTGCAACTTAGTGAGACCCTGTTTCAAAATAAAGAATAAAAAATAGGACTGGGGGTGTAGCTCAGAGGTAGAATGCCCCTGAGTTCAATCCCCAGTACCGCAAAAAACAAACAAAAAACCCACAAGTTAACCAGACTCCTGGGAGGTCAGCATGCACTTTGAGTATGTGAAGCTTGCTCTACGATGTCGGGCTCATTTTGAAGGACAGGAGATTGGGTCCCCCACCAGGGCTGGCTCATCTTCTCTTCCATCTTCACTCACCTCTCGCAGCTGCAGTCTTTTCTAGTGCTGCTGGCATAGCCTGTCCTCAAAGGTCTGGGCCCCGCTGCCCCATGCCGTGGCCATCTGTTCATGGACTCTCTGTGGAAGGTCTGGGCATGTGCTTGGTTTGGTGAATCGACAGGGGGCTCGCAGGCCCTTCCTGCCAGGGAAGGACATCACAGACTGGAGGGGCGGCCCCGGGGGACTGGGTGCTTCACCCAAAGATGCAAAGGCCTTTAGATCTGCATGCCAGAGAAAACGACAGACTTGTTTTATGAGCTTCCGGGCCAATCAGAGGAAGTCCTAGGGAGGGAGGTTGACTTGGAGAAGGAAAAGTTTCAAAGAAGCAGGGAGGGGACGAGCCAGAGAATAGGGCTTTCTGTTCCCGGAAGAGAGCAAGGGGTAGCTGAATGGTCTCCATTCAGGGGCGCCCAGAAGCAACGTCTGGGTTGGGTGTGAGCTTGAAGTCGGCCTCCACTCAAAGTTGAAACACGCAGCCTCCTCAAATACAATGAGAGCAGTCTGGGGAGCGAGGGAATTCGGGGTGCTACTGTGGCAGCATTCGGGGGTCACAAGGGCAGGCTGGCTGAACACCACCTACGGTGTGTGTGTGAAATCATCTCTAGGTTGAGCCCTTCTTGATAGTGAACCCCACGAAGTCAGAGATTGGGCTACCTTTTGAGTTCAGGCCCTGGCACGGGGTCCCGCATGCAATAGTAGTCGTCCAATATGAATTTGTTGACTTACATATTGTTGGTTGACGCCAGCCACTCTTATCATCTCAGTACTTGAGAAGCTGAGACAGGAGGATTGCAGGTTTGAGGCCAGCCTCAACAACCCAGCCAGATCCTGTTTCAAAACATAAAAAATAAATAAAAAGGGCTGGGGGTGTAGCTCAGAGGTAAAATGCCTCTGGGTTCAATTCCCCCATACAAAAATAAATAAATTAGAAATTAAAAATAAAAAGGGTTGGGGGTGTAGTTTGGAGGTAGAAATGCCCCTGAGTTCAATTCCAAGGAACTTACACACACACACACACACACACACGCGCGCGTGCACGCACACACGCACACACATACACACACACACATACCATATTGGTTGAAAATAAGTATTAATCCCTTGTTTGTCTCTTACTGGTAATTGCTGTGCACTGTGGGGGTAATCTAGCATCCTTAAAGCATTTTGTGTTCACATTTTCTGTGTTTTTCTTCTTGTTTTCTCATTGTGTTCTTCATCCACTTTGCATCTGCATTGCATTCCTTGTAACGGGAAAACAACTAAAATAACTAAAACAACTCAATGGCCCACAATGGGGGTTTGTTAAATCAAACTTAGCTAAGCAATGATGAAACAAGTTGTCAAAGAGTATTAAAAAAAAATCCATAGACAGGTGCCGTGGCACACAGATTTGGGAGGCTGAGACACAAGAATCACAGGTTTGAGGTCAGCCTCAGCAATTTAGCAAGGCCCTCAGCAACTTAGACCCTGTTTCAAAATTAAAAACAAAATAGGCTGGGTGGGGGTAGCTCAGAGTTAGAGTTCAATCCCCAGTACCTCAATACACACATACAAATTCATATATTGGCAAGTAAAAGACCAGGTTGCAAATTGCTTTGTGAGCCAGGTATGGTGATACATGCCTGTAATCCCAGTACTTGGGAGGCTAAGACAGGAGGATTGCAGGTTTGAGGACAGCCTCAGCCACTTAGCAAGACTCTCAGCAACCTAGCAAGACCCTATTTCAAAATAAAAAGGTCTGGGGGTGTAGCTGAGAGGTAAAATGCCACTGGGTTCAATCCCCTGTACCACAAAAAAGTTTCTTTGTAGTAAAATCCCATTAAAAATCTTTAATATATGAGCTGGGTGTGGTGGCGCATGCTTGTAATTCCAGTACTTGGGAGGCTGAGACAGGAGAATCACAGGTTCGAGGAAAGCCTCTGCAAGTAATGAGACTCTCATCAACCTAGTGAGACCCCGTTTTGAAATAAAAATAAAAATAAAAAATAACCCCCCCCCAGCCTATTTTTATTTTTAATTTTGAAACAAGGTCTAAGTTGCTGAGTGACTTGCTAAATTGCTGAGGTTGGGGATATATCTTGGAGGTAGAATGTCCCTGGGTTTAATCCTCAGCATCACACACACACACACACACACACACACACACACACACATCTTTAATATATATGACTAGAAAATACTTAATACTTAAAATGTGCTTCTGAGCCGGGCGTGGTGGGGCACGCTTGTAATCCCAGCATTTGGGAGGCTGAGACTGGAGGATCCAGGTTCGCGGCCAGCCTCAGCTACCTAGTGAGGCACTCCGCAACTTAGTGAGAGCCTGTTTCAAAATAAAGAATAAAAAATAGGGTTGGGGGTATAGCTCAGAGGTAGAACGCCCCTGAGTTCAATCCCCAGTACCACAAAAACAACAAAAAAAAAAAACAGTGTTTCTTGTTTGGAAGCGAGTTGGAATCACTGTGTAAACTGAAGGAAAGGTAGAAACCTCAACCCAAATCCAGAATTTAGTGGGGCCAGGGGCTCCTTCTCCAAAACCCCATCCCCCAATCTAGGTCAAGAACAACCAGTCTGTAAGGATCCAGCCAAGACTCCCACAGCATGGTGTCCGTGGAATTTATAGCTGTTCTTTGTGAACTGCTTTCGGCGTGCCTGTGTCTTCTCCCTACCTCTCCACCAATGTTCGGAGCATCTATGACTTACAAATGAGGAAAACTAACACATAGGAACTGGAATTATTCCAAACTCTAAATTTTGAATCCATTTTTGCCAACTTTTTCTAATTGGCACTGTTTTTGAGAAAATTGCAGATTGAAAACCAGAATGAAGTTGGTGTGGTGGCGCACGCCTGTAATCATGGTGCCTGGGAGGCTGAGACAGGGATCCAAGGTTCGAGGCCAGGCCATGCAGCTTAATGAGACTCTCAACAACCTAGTGGGACCCTGTTTGAAAATAAAAAATAAAAATGGCAGGTGGTGTAGCTCAGAGGTAGAATGCCCATAGGTTCAATCCTGAGTAACAACAAGGAGGAAGGAAGAAAGGAAGGAAGGGAGGGATAGAGGGAGGAAGGGAAGAAATGCTTCTAATTAGTGAGGGAGCTGCGGCCCAAGGAGTTCAAGTGATTTATCTGGCCCCAGTGCAGTTAGCAGGACAGGCCCAGAATTCAGACCCTTCCCTATGTCTCCCTGCCCCATGGGCCTCTTGCTGCTGGCTCTCACGAAGTCAGCAATGCTGGGGGTCTCAGGTATCCGTGGCCTCGCAGCCTGGACCCTCCATTCCACTGGCCTGATTAGTGTGGACGTAAGAGTGGAAACAGTCATACCACCAGGCAGGCTTCATGTCCCTTCGTCTTACTGGAAAAGCACGCTGGGCTGCCCACCAACCATACACAACTGCCGGCCGACGTCGGCGTGCCTCCAGCCCCAGGGCCAGCAGCTGTCCACCCACTTTGAAAGTCTGCTGTTGGGTGATTCAGCTTCACGCCATTAGCAAAGCCTGCAGACAAGCCTGCACCACTTCTGCATGTGGGACACTTTCTTGGGAATATCCAGGTCATCCCACAAATCTCCCAAGGACACAGCTGGCTTCCAGGCTGGCTCGGTACTGCTCCGGGAGTCCTTGCCATGCTGGGCAGGAGTGAGCACGGGGCTCCTCTCCATTGCCACTCTGCTGGCAATGACGTAATGGAGGCGAGGGCTTGTGAACCTGCCTGGTGTCATGGCCCTTCCCACTCTTACGTCCACACAAATCAGGCCAGTGGAATGGAGGGTCCAGGCTGCAAAGCCACGGATACCTGTGCTCCCCAGGGTCTGTGCTCCCCAGGGCCCGTGCTCCCCAGGGCCCGTGCCAGCAGCTCCAGGCTCCGCATAGCAGCAGGGGCTGGGCTCAATGCACAGACCTCAGCTGGAAGTTCACCGGGGAATGCAGCTCAGATTTCAAAGCTGGGAAATGAGCGTGAGGGTTTTTTCTGGTGTCTGGGCAGATGAGTCCCTGGTGGGTATTCTGAGTGCTCGAAGGTTAGCTGTGGGATGCACTCTGGTGTCTCTGGGCTAAGAGGATTCCAGAAGACAGTTCCTGGGTCTGGGCATGCACTAGAAGGCATCTTGAAAGAGCAATAGAGAAACCCTGAAGGCCAGAGCAAGGGGGACTCGAACCTGAAGCCCGCTGGCATCTCAAGACCCAAAACACAGGGCTTCTTTCTAAATCTCAGAAGGGAACACAAGCAGGAACTTAGGCAATTCAACCTTAAGAACAGATTGAAGAAGCCGGGTGTGGTGGCGCACACTTGTAATCCCAGCACTTGGGAGGCTGAGACTGGAGGATCCGGGTTCGCGGCCAGCCTCAGCTGCTTAGTGAGGCACTCCACAACTTAGTGAGACCCTGTTTCAAAAATAAAGGATAAAAAAATAGGGCTGGGGCTGTAGCTCAGAGGTAGAATGCCCCCAGGTTCCATCACTAGTACCGCAAAAAAAAAAAAAAAAAAAAAAAAAAAAAAAAAAAAAAAAAAAAAAGAAAAAAAAAGAACAGATTGCAGAGCTGGGCATGGTGATGCTTCTAATTCCAGTATTTGGGAGGCTGAGACAGGAGGATCACAGGTTCAAAGCCAACTTCAGCAACTTAGTGAGACTCTCAAGCAACCTAATGAGACCTTGTTTCCAAATAAGAAATAAAAAGGGTTGGGGGTGTAGCTCAGAAGTAGAATGCCCTAGGTTCAATCCCTACTACCAACCAACCAACCAACAAACAAACAAAACAAAAAGAAACAGACTGCATACTAATAGTCAAAACTAGTCATAAAAAAAATCCTTAATGGCTTTTCACAGGAATTATAGAAAGAAGCCGGGAATGGTTGCATTTGCCTGTAATCTCAGATACTCAGGAGGCTGAGGCAGGAGGATCACAAGTTTAAGCCAGCATGGAAAGCATAGCGTGACTCTGTCTCAAAATAAAATAAGCAAGTTGAGCATGGTGGAGCATGCCTGTAATCCCAGTACTAGGGAGGCTGAGACATGAGGATTGCAGGTTTGAGGCCAGCCTCAGCAACTTAGTGAGATCCTGTTTCAAAATTTAAAAATACAAAGGGCTGGGGATGCAGCTCAGTCATAGAGGGCCCCTGGCTTCCATTCCAAGTATGACAAAAAAATAAAAATAAGATAAACAACAGTGAAAAGGTCAGGTGTTAAAAGTCAGTGGTCTAGTGCTTGACTAGCATGCACGAGGTCCTAGGTTTGATTCCTAGTAACACACACACACACACACAC
This sequence comes from Graphiurus murinus, assembly GCA_004027655.1. NCBI lineage: Eukaryota > Metazoa > Chordata > Mammalia > Rodentia > Gliridae > Graphiurus > Graphiurus murinus. The sequence continues at coordinate 11,547 of PVLC010032410.1, forward strand.
ACACACACACACACACACACACACAATTACAGAAAGAATTCATGCTCATTATAACAAATCCAATAATACATAAATAACTAAAGAGGCACAAAATAAAATTAGGCATCATCTTCAAATGAGTAGATTGGCAAGATTAAGAAGTATGACAAAACCGGGCGTGGTGGCGCACGCTTGTAATTCCAGCATTTGGGAGGCTGAGACCGGAGGATCCGGGTTCGAGGCCAGCCTCAGCTACCTAGTGAGGCACTCCGCAACTTAGTGAGACCCGGTTTCAAAATAAAGAATAAAAAATAGGGCTGGGGGTGTAGCTTGGAGGTAGAATGCCCCTGAGTTCAATCCCTTGTATCACACACACAAAAAAGTATGACGATACTCAGCCCAGAGGAGGGTGTGGGCAGGGTTTCTCAGCCTCAGCACTGCTGATGGAATTCTGCTGTGGGGCTGCCCTGCGCACCCAGGAGGCTTAGCGGTGTGTCTGGCCCCTACCCCTAGGTCTTCACAGCACCTTAGTTGCCACCTCCAGGTCCTGATGACCCCCAAATGCCTCCAGGCACTGCCAAAAGCTCCCCAAAGGAGCAGAATCACCTTCAGATGAGAACTACTGTAGGTGTTATAGATATAAAACGCCCCTAAAGAGTTCGTTTGTTCATGTCTGGAGCTGATACAATTGAGTCATGAGGGTTGCAATCCCTGCAGTGGAGACATCCATTGCAATGGATTTATCTAGGTGTGGCTGGAGGTGGTGGTCCCTGGGGGTGCGGACTTGGAGACTATATATGGCCCCGCCCCCTGCTGGCTCGTGCTTGCTTCCGGCCTCCATGATGTGAGGAGCTCAGCCCACGTGCCCTCCCTCTCCCTGCTTCCTGCTGCCGTGCTCTGAGCTCCTCAAACCCGGCCTCACATGCACTAAACCTGAAACCATGAGAAAATAAATCTTCTTTCTTCTAAGTTACATGGTCAATCTTCTAGATTATAACTGCAAGAATGCTGCAGATACAATAGGCAAATAGCCACTCCAAACACCCCTGGTGGGAGTAGCATATCTATTAAATATTAAAGCTTGTGTCATGCTGGGTGTGATGGCACACACTTGTAATCCCAGTACTTGGGAGGCTGAGCAGGAGGATCATAGGTTCGCAGCCAGGATCAGCAACTGGTGAGACCCTGTTTCAAAATAAAGAATAAAATAGGTCTGGGGGTATAGTTCAGAGGTAGAATGCCCCTGAGTTCAACCCCCAGTACTCCCACACATACACATAAAATAAAATAAAAATAAAACTTGTGTCACCAGCAACTTCACTTAAAAATATATTTATAAGCTTGTAATCCTAGTACTTGGGAGGCTGAGACTGGAGGATCACAGTTTCAAGGACAGCGTCAGCAATTTTGTGAGGTTCTCAGCAACCTAGTGAGACCCTGTTTCCAAATAAGAAATAAAATAAGTCTGATGATGTAGCTCAGAGATAGAATGCCTCTGGACTCAATTCCCAGTATCCCCAAAACAAATATATATATGTATATATAATTTTTTTTTCAAGAGCCAGGCATGGTGATACATGCCAGCAATTCTAGTACTTAGGAGGCTAAGACAGGAGAATCGCAGGTTCAAGGCCAGCCTCAGCAATTTAGCAAGGTCCTTAGCAATTTAGTGAGACCCTGTTTCCAAATAAAAAAATAAAAAGGGCTAGGTGTGTAACTCAGAGGTAGAATGCTTCTGTGCTCAATCCTCAGTACAAAAAAACAAAAACAAAAAGATATTTACAAGAGTATGAACTTGTTTGAGAAGGATTTTAATCACCATTGGTAATATTTTAATGTTAAAAATGAGTACCATTGGCCAGGTGTGGTGGCACAGGCCTGTAATCCTAGTACTTGGGAGGATGGGACAGGAGGATTGCAGATTTGAAGCCAGCCTCAGCAACTCAGTGAGGCTCTCAGCAATTTAGAGAGACCCTGTTTCCAAATAAAAAATAAATAGGGCTAGGGTTGTAGCTCAGAGGTAGAACACCCCGGGTTCAATCCCTTGCACCACACACACACAAAAAAAATTAAAAATTTAAAAAAGAGAGCCGGGCGTGGTGGCGCACGCTTGTAATCCCAGCATTTGGGAGGCTGAGACCGGAGGATCCGGGTTCGAGACCAGCCTCAGCTACCTAGTGAGGCACTCCGCAACTTAGTGAGACTCGGTTTCAAAATAAAGAATAAAAAATAGGGCTGGGGGTGTAGCTTGGAGGTAGAATGCCCCTGAGTTCAATCCCCAGTACCACAAAATAAATAAATAAATAAATAAAAATTTAAAAAAGAATACTACTGGTAGGTAACTGGAGACTTGAAGAAGGAACCAGTTAAAATAATACTATGTACATATATGAAATTACCAGTACCAATCTCAATAACATGTATGGGGAAGGGGAGACAGGGTGAGAATCCGGAGGGAGACACACCAAGTGCTGTGTGCTCGTTTCTATCGCTCCTCAACTCATTGTGATGTGTAATTACAATGCACCAATAACAGTAGAGTTTTTCAAAATCACACACACACACACACACACACACACACACACACACACACACATCAATATTTGAAAAATGCCCATAGATTTGGGAGCTCTGATATAAAGACATCTACAAGATACAATCATTAAGGGGAAGAAGCAAGGGACAGACAATGTGACGGGCATTTTTATAAAATCGAAAGAACAAAATTGTATGAACCAGTGCATGTGTGTTTATGTATTGAAAAGTACATATATATATATATATATATATATATATATATATATATGAATTTTTTTGGTGGTGCTGGGTATTGAACCTGGGGGCATTCTATCTCCAAGTCATACCCCCAGCCCTATCTTATTCTTTATTTAGAAACAAAGTCTTGCTAAGTTGTTGAGGCTGGCTTAGAACCTATGATCCTCCTGTCTCAGCCTCTCAAATACTGGAATTACAGTTGTACACCACCATGCCTGGCTGGGTTCTGTTTTTTTTTAAGTCTAGAAGGAAAGGTGGGCGTGGTGGTGCACATCTGTAATCCCAGTATTGGGGGGGGGGGCGCTGAGACAGAAAGATCTCAGGTTTGAGAACAACCTCAGCAAGTAATGAGACTCTCATCAACCTAATGAGACCTTGTTTTATTTTATTTTGCAGTACTGGGGATTGAACTCAGGGGCATTCTACCTCTGAGCTACACCCCCAGTCCTATTTTTTATTCTTTATTCTGAAACCGAGTCTAAGTTGCGGAGTGCCTCACTAGGTAGCTGAGGCTGGCCGCGAACCCGGATCCTCCGGTCTCAGCCTCCCGAATGCTGGGATTACAAGCGTGCGCCACCACGCCCGGCTGAGACCTTGTTTTAAAATAAAAATAAAAAAATAGGACTGGGGGGTGAAGCTCAGAGGCAGAATGCCCCTGTATTCAATACCCAGTACCACAAAAATCAATCAATCAATCAATCAGTCAATCAATCAAGCCAGCCAGCCAGCCAGGCTGGAAGGAGGTGCTCCCTCTGTAAAGTAAGATGGAGGGGCATGGAAAAGCACATGGAATCTTTAATTTCTAATTTAAATATTCCAGTACCACTTCTGTCATTTTTCAAGGACTGTAATAAAGATAAAATAAGAGGTAAAGGAAAAAGGAGGAAAAGAACAGAACTCTCATTGGAATCTTGCCGGGCCCTCCCTTGGAGTGAGTAGAGCCAGCTTTCGGGGTTCCTGGTGCCCCACACTTTAAAGTCCCTGAGGCAGCGTCATACAAACCACTTTGCCCAATTCCCAAAGCAATTCTTCTAAATTGGCAGAGTGGGGTCATTGTTTCCATTTTGAAAAAGGGGAAACTGAGACTCAGAGAGTCTCTGCAGTGTCTTGTCCAAGGGCCCATAGGAAGAGGTGATCCTGGAGCGAAGGACAGGGAAGCCAGATCTCTGGGGTCCCTACCTGCTGTCGCTCTGCTGCCACTGCCAGGTAATGAGAGTAGGTCCAACAACAAGTAGGGCATGCCTGTAATCCTTGTACTTGGAGGCTGAGACAGGAGGATTGCAGGTTTGAGACCAGCTGCAGCAACTTAGTGAGATTCTCAGCAACTTAGCAAGACCCTGTCTCAAAAAAATGAAATAAGGTCTGGGGTGTAACTTGGTAGTAGAATGTCCCTGGGATCAATCCCCAGTACCAAAAACAAAAACCAAAAGCAAAACCAAAACACCACAAAGGCCTAACATCCATTCCTTGTTCAAGGCCTTAGGTCTCTACTCCTTTGACTCCTCTTCGGCTTTTTCCCTTCAAATGAAGCTGGTGTTTGTTCATCTCCCCAAAGTAGTATGCATCCTTCTGGTGTTCCCATTCTGAAGATAAGGTACTTTATTTATTTATTGTACTGGGGATTGAACTCAGAGGCATTCTACTTTCAAGCTACACTCCCACCCCTTATTTTTGGAACAGAGTCTCCGTAGGTTGCTGAGAGTCTTGCTAAGTTGCTGAGGCTGGTCTTGGACCTGTGACTCACCTGTCTCAGCCTCTCACATACTGGGATTTCAGGCATGTGCCACCACTCCCAGCTGGCAAGATGCTTTAGAGAGAGCAAGAACTTGCAGGAGCCGGGTGTGGTGGAGCCGGGTGTGGTGGTGCACGCTTGTAATCCCAGCATTTGGGAGGCTGAGACCAGAGGATCCGGGTTCGCGGCCAGCCTCAGCTACCTAGTGAGGCACTCCACAACTTAGTGAGTGCCCTGGCCAGCGGGGGTTGAGGACGTGAGACCGAGGTGGCTTTACCTAAAGGAATGAGAGACGCGAAAGAATGGAGGCAAGACAGGATTCTGATCAAGCCTCAATTTTTATTAAAAGAAAGACTGTGTAAGTAGCTAGAGGTGAGGGGTGGGGTCAGGGGGTCAGGTAAGCTTATGTGGGCTTGCAGGATTGGTCAAGGCTGACCGTGTCCTTATCAGGTAAAGGCCTCAGCGGGATAACAGATAGAACCGGTTTCTGTATAGTCATTGTGGCTGCTGAGGGGAATTCCCCCAAAGTGTGAATTCCGGCTCTGGCCAGCCTTCCGGCCCCCAACAAGTGAGACCCGGTTTCAAAATAAAGAATAAAAAATAGGGCTGGGGGTGTAGCTCGGAGGTAGAATGCCCCTGAGTTCAATCCCCAGTACCGCAAAAAAAAAAAAAAAAAAGAACTTGCAGGTGGACCCTGCCTCCCCCAGCTCAACAGGCCTCTCTGGCCTTCATCTGCAACATGGACATAAACATGCCTAACTCCCAGAACTGTTTTAAGGATCCAAGCAAGCACGTGTGTGAATATGTTTAGTAAACTATAAAGCACTTAGCTGAGCCGGGCATGGTGGTGCACTCTTGTAATCCCAGCATTTGGGAGGCTGAGATCAGAGGATCCAGGTTCGCGACCAGCCTCAGCTATCTAGTGAGTCCCTCCTCAATTTAGTGAGACCCTGTTTCAAAATAAAGAATAAAAAATAAGGCTGGGGGTATAGCTCAGAGGTAGAATGCCCCTGAGTTCAATCCCCAGTACCGAAAAATAAATAAATAAATAAATAAATAAATAAATAAATAAAGCACTTAGTTGGGTGTGGTGGCACATGCTTGTAATCCCAGTAGTTGGGAAGCTGAGACTGGAGGATCTGGGTTTGAGGCCAGCCTCAGCTACTTAGTGAGGCCCTCCACAACCTAGTGAGACCCTGTTTCCAAATAAAGAATAAAAAATAGGACTAGGGGTGTAGCTCGGAGGTAGAATGGCCCTGGGTTCAATCCCCAGTACCACACATACACACATATATATACATATACATATATAGCACTTCATGATATTAGTTGATTTTATTTTTACAAAGTAAACCTCTCTCTTTTGGAGAGGTTAGAATAACACTAACAGGGTAACTGCAAGTGAGAGGACATTGGATGAAAATCTGAAGTTGAACAAGTGTAGGTCTGGCCATCTCAATGAGAAAGGCTACTTGGAGTTCTGAAAATGGGTGCGGTCAGCTAAGTGCAGAGGACTGTGGTGGACAGTGTGGTGTTTTGACACCTCTGGGCAGCACAGGGTAAGATCTGAACCCAGTACAGAAGCTGCCAGCCAGAGCTTGTCTCCTGGGAACTTGAAATCTTGTACAGAAGGGCTGATATATCAGGATCAGATCTTCGAGGAACAGCATCAACTCTGACCACCATGCCCCAGGGATTCCGGGCACCTGGCAGAGGCTCTGGTTCCCAGGCTGATAAAGCTGGGCTGTTCAGCTTTTCCTTTGTTGAGCGAGCTTCCTGATATCCTTCTAGTACATTCCTTTTTCACTCAAGTCAGAGTAGCTTTCTATATTCGCTGACACAGAACCATTCAGGAAGCGAAGATTAGATGGGAAGAGGGTGGGGCGAGGACTCTCAGGAGCAGCAGGTGAGTGGCGGAAAAGTCCCCGGGAGGAAGGGACTGAGCAGAGAGGCCAGAGGGCTCCCTGCAGCACTGAGACCACTGGCATCGGTGACAAGGAGGTCATTCATGACCTTGGCAAGAAGTGCTTCAGTGGGAATGGAAGTTTGGCTACAGTAGGTGAGACAAAG
>PVLC010032411.1:0-18190 GCA_004027655.1 Graphiurus murinus
GCGTGGTGGCGCACGCTTGTAATCCCAGCATTCGGGAGGCTGAGACCGGAGGATCCGGGTTCGCGGTCAGCCTCAGCTACCTAGTGAGGCACTCCGCAACTTGGTGAGACTCGGTTTCAAAATAAAGAATAAAAAATAGGGCTGGGGGTATAGCTCGGAGGTAGAATGCCCCTGAGTTCAATCCCCAGTACCGCAAAAACAAACAAACAAACAAACAAACAATCAAATAAACCTTGTACATATTTTCTTTAGATTTAAACCTAGGTATTTCATTTTTTGGTACCGCAATATAAAGGGTTTTTAAAAAAAATTTCAAATTCTACTTATTGCCGCAATCACATATGAGTGCCAAGAATTTTTTTGTTGATTCTTTTGGATTTTCTATTTCTCCCCTTCCAATCTGTATAGCTTTTCTTCCCTTGACTTCCAGTACTGTGTTGAAAAACAGTAGTAAGAAGTGACATTCTAGCCGGGCGTGGTGGCGCATGCTTGTAATCCCAGCATTCGGGAGGCTGAGACCGGAGGATCCGGGTTCGCGGCCAGCCTCAGCTACCTAGTGAGGCACTCTGCAACTTAGTGAGACTTGGTTTCAAAATAAAGAATAAAAAATAGGGCTGGTGGTATAGCTCGGAGGTAGAATGCCCCTGAGTTCAATCCCCAGTACCGCAAAAAAAAAAAAAAAAGTGACATTCTTGCCTTAATCTTAGCGTGAAAGCTCTGAATTTCTCACTGTTAAGTATGAAGTTAGCTTTTGCCTATTTCTAGTTTTGTACAGAACCAGAAGTGCATGTGTGTTTAAGGAATCAAGGACTTGACTTAATCTAATTTTATATAGAGTCAAAGTAGGAGAACATGAACTATGAGTCAGAGAAATATAGTAATATATAAAAAAAAGTCCCATCTTCCATTGAAGTATTACCTTTTCCAGCTGTCTTCCTGATCTTTGGAATGGTGAATTTCTTCAAAGGACTGAGTTCTATACCAGTAACTAAAAAAGGCTCACTGGTTGAGCTCATTTTCCATAATGTCTTATGTTTAGCAATTTCTTTCATTTCCATTTTGTTGGTAGCCTAAAATCAACCCAGAATTATTAAGCAAAAGGTCAATAATATATAAAAAGCAATGGCAATAAATAATTTAAAAGTTTTTAAATGGAATTGAATAATGATATAGTCATAGTCTCACTGCAAACACATTTCAATCTCAATTTACCAGGTTCCACAAAATTAAAATATAAATGAACAATTCTCTTTTACATAACATTAAAATATTTTTAAGGTTTCTAACAGACCTTTTCCTTTTCATTCATATTATTGCAACTGAGTAACAGTTTATTGCTCCTGAAAAGCTTAAACTTCCAGATATAATTTTTCCTGTATACCTCTATTACTAAAATGATATCTTCTTTAAATGAGAATCTCTGGCTTTAGGAGGAACTTATGAAAGTTGTAAGCCAATTATTTCATGACTAACTAGTTGATAGTTAACAATAGTCAATTGCTCATTGGTTAGTGATCCACAATACAACTCTACAAATGCTAAAACAGATGTTAGCATACAAGTAGTAACAAAGGTATTTTTCTCCTTCCTTTCTCTCCTCTTCCCTTCCCTTCCCATCCCAATCACAGGTACAATGATTCTTAACCTCTCAAGAAGATCTCAAACTGGATATTAAAGGGAAGCTACAGAGCCCCCACACAGAGAAATGTATATCACTTCATACCACTTCATAGTATGGCTCAAGAATTCCCTGATATCTATCAACTACTTAGTTCAAATATTACATCACAATGCAAATTTTAAAATGCCAAAATTCTATAGTATGATCACAAAGGATAAAACTCTTAGTAAGGCTCACAAAGGATTTTCCTTCCAGTCGCCACCCTTCCCACATCATGTATGAAAGGTGATTTTATAATCTTCCCATCAACCATGGGTCAGAACAGGCAATGACAGAGATTACTGGAAGGAAGAGAAGAAAATTAACTAGCCCCTCATCTAGCCACACTGACAAACATTAAAATACTTGAAATTGGATTATTTCAGTTGTATGTTTTCTTACAAAATGTTCCTTTAATAGATTTTACCAATAAAGGAGCCCTCTGAAATGCACTGATTTTGTTCCTCTGTGTTTAGAATACTTTGCCACAAAAAGGCCAAAACTAAAATTGATGAAAGATGAGTATTCCTGTCACAAGGGTATTCAATATTGTGAATTAAATAAGTCACATCTTATAATTTTTCAATTACCTTTCAATTAAGAATAATGTCCTTTTAGCTTCAGCTAAAATAAATCAGTCATGATAAAGTTAAAAATTTTATACATTTCTTTATGCTCATGAGCACATACCCATAATGATTACATTTATATTCTTTTACATGCATACACAAAGTAAATCATATTATATATTATAAAATATATAGCTGGGCGTGGTGACACACTCTTGTAATCCCAGTACTTGGGGAGGCTGAGACAGGAAGATCATGGGTTTGTGGCCAGCCTTAGCTACTTAGAGTGGTCCTCTGCAACTTAGTGAGACCCTGTTTCAAAATAAAGAATAAAAAAATAGGGCTGGGGGTGTAGCTCTGAGGTAGAAAGCCCCTGGGTTCAATCCTCAGTAGTGCAAAATAAATAAATGAATAAATAAATAAATAAATATCATAAGTGATAGTCATATACCATTACATGTATGTATATATTTACTTTTATATATCCAAAAATAAAATCAGAGCATTATGGATCCTCAGGGTTCATGCTGAAGCTGTCCTCTGAGTTACTAGGCTATTCCAGGTGAGCAAGAGAGAATGGTAAAAAGTAAGTTTTAAAAATATCAGGAATAGTTAATGAACAGGGCAACGGACACAGGAGGTCCTTAACAGATATTCAAATGAATGAGTGCACTAAAAACAAAGGAACCCAAACCAGAAAGGTTCCCTAACAATTAATAACATCTATTAATACAGGTGTTTAAAGTGTTTATTATGAACAAATTTAAGCCAATACACTGAAAGATTATATAAAATAACACATTTCTATAACTTACTAAAATTGATCCAAGAGAAAAAGAATGAATAATCCTATTACTATTAAGAAAAATTAAGTGAGTAGTTACCAATTGATTCTAAAAGTACATAAAGATGCTGGGTGTGGTGGTGTAGGACTGTAATCCTAGTACTTGAGAGGCTGAGAAAGGATTGCAGGTTCGCAGCCAGACTCAGCAATTTGGTGAGGCCCTCCACAACTTAGTGAAACCGTGTTTCAAAATAAAAAATAAAAAATAGGGCCGGGATATAGCTCAGAGTTAGAATCCCCTGCCAACCCCAGTTCAATCCTCAATACCACAAAAATAAAATAAAATAACATAAAAGTACATCAAGGTAATATTAATACATCATAAATAGTTAAGCTGAGTTAATCTTGGAAATGGAAGGGTGATTTAACAGTACAAAATATGTATATTTTATTTACTACATAAGCTGATTCAAGGAGAAAAACATCTATCAAATTCAAAACTCATTTATGATTTTTAAAAAGTTTTAGTAAATATTTAGGGACAGAAACATTCATACCTTGATTTTAGATGACTACTGAGTATTTATAGCAAATGTGTAAATGTCAAAAGTACTCCATTTAACATTAATACAATAAAGATACCTACTGTTGTTCTTCCTTTTAACAGTGGACTGGAGGCAGTGGAAATGATGGCAGAAGACAAGAAATAAAAGGTATAAAGGAACTTTTAAAATATAAAGGGAAAAAGTAAAACTGGGTGCTATGAGCATAGAAATTTCTAGGAATGAGTAAGTTGAGTCTCAGTTCCCAAGAGGAAGCCCACTCTGCAACAGGAAGCAGATTCAAACGGAATGTTACTCAGAAAGACAAAATGTCATAATGGTTCAAATTTTGGTTCTACCACGATTTAAGAATGTTATGTTGGGCAAAGTGCCCAAGCCGAACGTGGTGGCGCACGTTTGTAATCCCAGCATTCGGGAGGCTGAGACCAGAGGATCCGGGTTCGCCGCCAGCCTCAGCTACCTAGTGAGGCACTCCGCAACTTAGTGAGACTCGGTTTCAAAATAAAGAATAAAAAATAGGGCTGGGGGTGTAGCTCGGAGGTAGAATGCCCCTGAGTTCAATCCCCACTACCGCAAAAAAAAACCAAAACAAAAAACAAAAAAAAACCGAAAAACAAAGTGCCCAATTCCTCTGTGGCTAATAATAATATCAACTGTGTCATATGGTTGCAGAACCCAGTATACAATAACTACACAACTTTATACCTGATCCTTGTGCTGTGGAACCAATTTGTAGAATTTGTGTTATAAAGATACATAGGTTAGAAGTCAAGTGGTGTTGGTTCTATTTCTAGCTCTGCACTTAACCAATGATAAGAACTTGAGCAAGCCATTAAGTTTCCTTTGCAGTGCATTATTCTGTGTACATTATAAATGGGCATGGTGGCACATGCCTATAATTCCAGTACTTGGGAGGCTGAGACAGAAGGATCACAGGTTCAAGGACAGCCTCAGCAACTAGTGAGAGTCTCATCAACCTAGTGAGACCCTATTTCAAAGTCAAAATAACAGGGCTGGGAGTGTAACTCGGAGGTAGAATGCCCCTAGGCTCAATCCCTAATACCAAAAAAGAAAAAAAAAAAGTAATATATTTTTCAGAGACAAGTTAGTGGCAAAGGAATAACCCCCTTTTATGTCTAAATAGCACATCTAAAGACTTACTACCCTCAAGGTCCATTTTAAGAGGACTGAGTTTCCTGACTATCCTTAAAAAAAAATTAGGAACTTGAGATTCTAGAGATTTCTAACTTCAGACATTTTTAAAAAGCCCTAAAAAATCTTTTACCTGATCACTGTAAAAAAGTTTTTTGTTTTTTTTTTGGTCTGTTTTTGCAGTACTGGGGATTGAACCCAGGTGGGTTCTACAAACAAGCCATCCCCCAGCCTTTTTTAGTTTTTCTTTTTAGACAAGGTCTTACACTAAATTGCCTGGTCTAGCCTCAAACTTGCAATCCTCTTGTCTCAGCCTCCAAAGTACTGGGATTACAGGTGTGTGCCATTTGCTTGGTTCTAAGTCTTTAACAGAATGATTGTTTCAACGGAACAACTCAGAGAACCCTAGAGTTCCCTTACTCAACTGCTAAAAGCTGTGAAAAGTTTTCTTATATGAGGCAACTCAAGGCAATTTTATATAGACATAGCATTAGTGAGGAATATTTTTCAGTTCTCGTTTAAACCTCTCTATAAATCAACTCTTTCTCTCCTTCCCTCCCTCTCCCTTTCTCTTTCCAATTGAACACAGAGCATTCTACCTCCAAGCTATATCCCCACCACGACCATCCTCCCCTCCGTCTTATTTTCAATTTTTTGTTTTGAAACAAGGTCTCACCAAGTTGTTGGGAGTCTCCATGTGTTGCTGAGGCTGTCCTAAAACCTGTGATCCTCCTGTCTTAGCCTCCCATGTACTGGGATTACAGGCATGTGCACCACCACAACCGGCCTCAATTTCTTAATTTATCATCTCTAAAAGTTTATTTATGTCTCTTTTTAACAAAAAGAATGGATAAGTTTCAAGATCTTATCAAAGACCTTATTGTTATAATGCTATACTGCAAAATTAATCCCTTTTCTATTGATCCTGGGAAAGAGTTCCTGTGTTTAAAATAATATTCTTGGAATTTTAATTACAAATACTAAATTGTGAGTTCTTTTGCAGAGTTTTAAATGATAGGGACATATAATCACTTCTAGTAACATAAGTTATATCAGATCATATAGACGATAAGCTACATACTTAGATTAAGAATTCCTGTTAAGATCAGCATAATCAACCTCAAAATGAAAAGTTGAACAATGTAATTTCTTTTAAATACATAAATAATAGCCGGGCGTGGTGGCGCACACTTGTAATCCCAGCATTCGGGAGGCTGAGACCGGAGGATCCGGGTTCACAGCCAGCCTCAGCTACCTAGTGAGGCACTCCGCAACTTAGTGAGACTCGGTTTCAAAATAAAGAATAAAAAATGGGGCTGGGGGTGTAGCTCGGAGGTAGAATGCCCCTGGGTTCAATCCCCAGTACCGCAAAATAAATAAATAAATAAATAAATAAACAAACAAACAAATAAATAAATAAATACATAAATAATAATCATTATTCCATGCCAAAAAACCTATACAATGTAAAAATTAAATAAACTTCAATCCACTGTTTCACTTTATGGGCAAACTAGAGCTTGTAGGTCAAAATACTGCCACTTCCTATTTTTATAGGATCTGCAAGCTAATGGTTTTCACATTTTTAAATGACTGAAAATAATCAAGAGTATTTTATGCCACGTAATTATATGAAATTCAAATTTCTGTGTCTATGGTTAGTTTTACTGGAACAGAGTCATGCCCCTTCATTTATGTATTATCTATGGATGCTTTCCTGTTAGAACAGCATAGTTAAGGGTGGCACAAACCTTGTGGCCCTAAAAGATTAAAATATTTATCATTTAGTCTTTTATGGAAAAAGTTATCTAGTCCTGTTGTAGATGAAGTGACTTAAACATCAAGGAGTTGGGACTAAATGAAATCTAGGTCTCATGATCTTTCTCCTACACCCCATTGTCTCAATCATCTCTCCCCTGCATACTGAAATTTCTTCCTTATGTACTCCGCTTCTCTGTATTCATCCCAAAAGCAAGCTTGCTTCCTTCCTCTCCTTCCTTCCTTCCTCTTTCTTTCCCTTCTTTCTCCCTCCCACTCTCTTTTTGTGGTACTGTGCATTGAACTCAGGTGCATTCTACCTCTGAGCTACATCCCCAACCCTATTTTAATTTTTTATTTTGAAATGGGGTTTCACCAAGTTGCGGAGGCTGGCCTCAAACCTGCAATCCTCTTGGTCTCAGCCTCCCAAGTACTAGGATTACAGGCATGCATCACCACACCCAGCTTTGCAACACCATTTAAATAGGATCAAATGTGACCCTTTGAAAAACAAAAGAAAATTTGCCAAGGTCAGCCACGAGTGGTGGAACATGCCTGCAATCTTGGTACTTGGGAGGCTGAAACAGGATTGCAAGTTCAATGCCAGCCTTGGCAATTTATCAAGACTCTCAGCAACCTAGTGAGACCCTGTTTAAAATAAAAAATAAAATAGGGCTGGGGATGTAGCTCAGAGTTTGTAAAACACCCCTGGATTCAATTCCCAGTATGAATTTTTTTATTTTTATTTTTTAACCAGGATCATGTTTGCCCTTGTCTAGTTTACTTTCCACTCCCTCCTCAATCTACTTTGATTTCCACTTCCATTACTCTACCTAAATAGCAATCTTCAAAGTCATCGATGACTTCCACTCCCGTCAGTACACTTCAGGCTCATGACTTACCTGGCTTTTCTCTGATATTCTTTGTGACCAGTCTGCTCTTGAAATAATACAGTCATCACCAGACTTCTATGACTTCATAATCCCGATTTTACAGCTACTTATCAGGTGCTGCTCAATCTCTTAATAACTCATCTGTCTCTATATGGCCTTTATTATTGTTTTAATTAAATTTTGCTTATAACAATGAAAGAAAATACTCTTTATATATTTTTAAAGTATTTTATCAAACTTATAGTCAAACACAGTGGTGCATGCCCATAATCACAATGCTTGGGAGGCTGCAGTAGGAGAATCACAGGTTTAAGGCTGGTCTCAGCTTAGTGAGACTCTTGGCAACCTAGTGAGACCCTGTTTCAAAATAAAAAAAATAGAAAGGGCTGGGGGTGTAGTTCAGAGGTAGAGCGCCCTAGGGTTCAACACCCAGTATCAACAAACAAACAAAATCAAAACTGGGCATGGTGGCACAGGCCTGTCATCCTAGTACTTGGGAGGCTGAGACAGGAGAATCCCAGTTTTGATGCCAGCCTCAGCAACTTATGGAGACCCTCAGCAATAGATCAAGACCCTATTTCAAAATGAAAAATATAGGGCTCATCAAGTGAGTGAACTGATTTCTGCTGAAATCAATTTCTATTGATGACTATCCAGCAAACTTGCTGAGCTCTTTTCCTAATAATTTATCTTCATAAACAACTATATCCTGTATGAATAATCAAAGACAGTATAGTTGGCCCTCTGGATGAGTGGGCTCCAGATGTGTGGATTTAACCAACAACAGATAATTACATTATTCCCTAAACAGTATAGTATAACATCTACATTGTATTTGCATTACACGAGGCATTATAAGTAGTCTAGAAACTATTTAAAGTATACAGAAGGATGCAGGTGGGTTATATACAAATACCCACGCCATTTTACCTAAGGGGCTATAGGATATGATTGTGTGGGGGTTCCAAAATCAGTACCCCATGGGTAGTGAGTAACAACTGTAAAATGACAACTTAAGAGTTTTGTGTATTTCTTTTTTGTTTTTGTTCTTTTTTGAGATGGAGTCTTGCTAAATTGCCCAGGTTGCTCTTGAATTCCTGGGACCAAGTGATTCTCCTGCTTCAGACTCCCACATAGCTAGGACAACAGGGTGTGCCACCACACTTGGCCCTTTCTGACTCTTAGACCATTTATTTCTTGTGCTTAGTATAGTGCTCAACATAACTGACAATGGTAGGTATCTTAGTCTTGCCCTGATTTTAAAAGGAATGCTTTAAATCTTTTACAGTATGATAAATACTATTTCTTTCAGTAGATATGATTTTTCAGATTAAATTTTCCTAAGCATAAAGTTTTATTTTTTTTATAATTGGCACATTGTAATCATACATCTTTGTTAGGTACAAGTTGATAAAGGCATACATGCACACATTTCTCATTTAACCCTCCCCAATTCCCACCCCACTCCCTCACCCTCCCCTCTTCTCAGGTTCAGTTTAGTGATTGACTTTGATATATTTGTCAAAGTACCTCATGTGCATTAGGGTGTCCTCCCTCCCCCCCATCACCTTCCGTTAAGTCAACTTCTTTGCTCACGTAAGGCCTAAGCATAAAGTTTTAGATTGACTGCTATTTTCTCTTAGCACCCTGAAGATACTATCTTATTACCTACGGCCATTCACTGCTTCTCTTAAGAAATCCAATTTTCATTTATGGAAATATTTTTCTCTGGTAGCTTTAGAAAACTCATTATCTTGTGTTATGCATTTTCATCATAATGTTCCAAGTGTTCCAGGTTCATTCAGTATTTGATGGACTTCTTGTTTATAAAGGTTTGATATGTTTCAATGTTATGTGAAATTCTTCACAATTTTATCTTTATTACTGTGATATTGTTCTGCTTCCTTAACACAAAACTTCTAATTAACTATGTTCAAACTTCTACTTTTATTCTTCACATTTCTTAGGCCCTCATTGATATATTTCTCGCTAAAAATTGTATCTAACACCTGGTTCAATGATTTCTTTTTTTTTTTTTTTTAAAGCCAGGTATAATTTGCTGATGTTCACTAAGACTCCTGCCCCCCCTTTGGTGGTACTAGGGGTTGAACTCAGGGGCATTCTACCTCTGAGGTACACCCCCATCCCTACTTTATTAATTTTATTTTTTTGCAGTACTGGGGATAGAACCCAGCCCCCCCCCCCGCCAAGCCCTGTTTTTTATTATTTTGATATTATTATCTCACTAAGTTGCAGAGTTTCACTAAGTAGCTGAGGCTAGCCATGAACCTGTGATCCTCCTGTCTCAGCCTCCCAAGTATTGGGATTACAAGCTTGTGACAGGCTCCTACTTTATTTTAATTTTGAAACAGAGTTGCACTTAAGTTACTGAGACGCTCAATAGAAAAAAAGACAATTGTCTATGAACTAGAAAGCAGTTCCTCACCAGATACTGAATCTAACAGCAGCTTGATCTTAAGACTTCCCAGACTCCAAAACTGTAAGAAATAAATTTCTGTTGCTTATGAGTTACTGTATATTTTGTTAGAGCAGCCCGAATGTCAAGACAAAGAATATTTAGAAGATCTCCTATATGTCAAGTTGCACTGCTCTTTAGTTGGTAAGATTGCAATCAAAACATTATGATCTGGTTAGTGAGAAGGAAATAGGCCCAAGCCAAAAATTATACATAAAGTCTAATATTCCAGGCTAACATGTAACCTTGCACAAACTGATTATCAGTACGTGTTTGCTGAACTGGTGATGGGGGATTGAGAGGGAAAGTGAAAAAAGACATGTTTTTCATGGACTGGAAGTCTGAAACAGCTTTGTTGAGGGTCAGAGAATGCCTCTAAATTGCTATCAGTAAAATGTATCCATTAATACTGCTCTTATTTGAATTGAAAAATGTTGATCTTCATTTGTTGGTCAATTCAGGCAGAAGCATCTGGTTAAACATCAGATTCTTTTTTCCAACTAATTTCAGATGCAACACCTATGAGGCCATTATTATATGATGTCCCATTATGTCAATGTGCAGGTTCTTTTAAGTGCTCACAAGTCAAGACATTGTAAATGCATATTTAAATAAAGTCCAATCTCGCTATAGTGATTTAGGAGGTCCTGTCCTTCATTCCCTTGCAAGTTCTTTCACTTGAGGTTCTGCTACAGATGACTTGGAATGTGGGAGGAGAAAACATCTAGAATGCCTAAGTACAGAGCAAGGTGATCAAAAAGCTTTTTTTAAACACTTCTCCTCAGTTTTAAAAACCCCTCTTTTTTAAAAAAATAACTTCCCCTCAATAGGTAGAGGTCATTTAGTAAAAAATGTTTTTAGGTTATCTCCATCTTGCTCATATTAAATTAATAGAAAATTGGAAACAGAATAGAAAGGATGCAAGCCGGGCGTGGTGGCGCACGCTTGTAATCCCAGCATTCGGGAGGCTGAGACCGGAGGATCTGGGTTCGCGGCCAGCCTCAGTTTCCTAGTGAGGCACTCCGCAACTTAGTGAGACCCGGTTTCAAAATAAAGAATAAAAACAGGGTTGGGGGTGTAGCTCGGAGGTAGAATGCCCCTGAGTTCAATCCCCAGTACTGCAAAAAAAAAAAAAAAAAGAAAGGATGCAGTAGTAATTTTATTATACTCTTAATTTTACTTAAAATGGCCACTAGGACTTTTCAGACCATTTTTCCATTTCTTTTCTGTCATCTTGTTTACTTTGCCACTGCTAAATTTTAGAATCTTTTAGAAAGAGTGCCATGGAAACCATCAAATCCTCTTGGAGAAGATGTGCCATCTGTTGAGTTCTATTTCCCTGGAGGCCATTACTGTGATTCAGAGACAAAGGCTTATAATAATTACATAGTAATTTAATAAGTTACCCAAACTTGCCACCAGAAAAAAAAAAAGGTCAAAATAAGGTATGGTGGTATATGCCTGTAATCTTAGTACTTCAGAGGTTGAGACAGGAGGATCCCAGGTTTAAGGCCAACCTCTGCAACTTAGCAAGACCCTATTTCAAAATAAAAAATAAAACAAGATTGGAGGTATAGCTCAGAGGTGGAATGCCCCTGGATTCACTACTCCAGCAGCACCAAAAAACCCTCCAAAACCAAAAACAAACCCTGTGAGAATGGCTCTGTGCTCTGTTGATACTTGTTTCACTAATGTGTAAAAGATTCAGACAAACAGAATTTGAATGCTTCTTAAAACTATTATCTATATGAAATATTTCCTCAGAAAAATAGGTTTTATCAAAAGGAATCCTCATACCTTAGAATGCACTATATCTCTGAACCATTAGAAATTTATAGTACTGTCTGAATCTCAACTATTTAGGAAGAATAAAATCTTAGTATGTTGTAACAAAGAGTACTACCAAATAATGCTTCTCCCAGATTTGTTTTGAAGATTACTAGTGGACTAAAAAAGCAATTTTCCCCCAACAGTGAAAAGTCTAGAACTGGTCATAGTGATCAGCTAAAATCTGGGGGAAAACCTCTATCCTCAAAACCATCCTATGATAAGCAGCTAAGGGTAACCTGGCTAGAGAGCTTACTTTCTTGTGACTTAGTCCAAGTTTTCACCTTATTTCCAAATTGTCTTTATAAAATTAAATTGAAAAAAGTTTTGACCTCCGCAACTTAGTGAGACTTGGTTTCAAAATAAAGAATAAAAAATAGGGCTGGGGGTATAGCTCGGAGGTAGAATGCCCCTGAGTTCAACCCCCAGTGCCGCAAAAAAAAAAAAAAAAAAAAAAAAAAAAAGTTTTGAAAGGATTTATGATACAGGATAAAAGATTCTGTATAAGAAATCAGCAGATGTGGGTTTCTTATCCTGACTGCTACTCACCAAGTGCTTGTGTGCTTTAAGCTTTACTCTCTTCTGTGTTTCAGAAAGACTTATTAATGTCGTACTGTAAGCTGTAAAATGTTATGTTCCTCTTCTGTCTCTCTTTCTACTACTTCCAAGCTCTGTTTATATTTTCTCTGTAGTTGCACTAAGAAGCATATGAAAGAAATATACATTGTGTGCACGCTGATGCCTTAACAGTTTAGTGACTTAAGTTAAACAGTCCAGATTCTCTCTTAACTTTCAAATTGCTGAGAAAACTTATTTGCCTAGCATTATATTCCTCCGACATGCCACTTTTGTTTTTATGTCAGCAGTGGGTCCAATTTCCATCTTCTGAGTATGAACTCCAATTTTAAAATCAACCAAATATTTAAAATTCATCTGATTAAGATGTAGGTGACCAAATTTGGTTAACACCACTTTTGATTTTTACATTTTTAATGTAAAAATGAAAAAAATTGGGTTATAGAATAACTATTTTCTTGTTCTGTTTATTTGCTGTTTCAAAGGGCAATTCCAAACCTTGTATGTCGCAAATATTCTAAGTAGTATTTGCATACTGTCCTGACTTTCCAAATTAATTGTGGCACTGGGGATTGAACCCAGGGGCATTCTACCTCCAAGCTACATCCTCAGCCCTGTTTTATTTTTGAAACAGGGTCTCACTAGGTTGATGAGAGTCACTACTTGCTGAGGTTGTCCTTGAACCTGCTATCCTCCTGTCTCAGCCTCCCAAGTACTGGGATTACAGGTGTGTGTCACCACACCATGGTTCAAATTTATTTATTTATTTATTTTTTTGCGGTAGTGGGGATTGAACTCAGGGGCATTCTACCTTTGCGCTAGACCCTCAGCCCTATTTTTTATTCTTTATTTTGAAACTGGGTCTCACTAAGTTGCATTGCGGAGTGCCTCACTAGGTAGCTGAGGCTGGCCGCCAACCCGGATCCTCTGGTCTCAGCCTCCCAAATGCTGGGATTACAAGCGTGTGCCACCATGCCCGGCTCAAATTTATTTATTAAAAGGCTCAATACTCATGCTAAATTAAGGCCAATTATATATGGGACAATCTTTTCTACTGACCTGTCTTATTTTCTATGTCTAGCATAAGTACAGTCCTTACAAAATTAAATACCTGCTATGATCTGAATATTCGTACCCACCTGAATTCTTATGTCAACCTACCCACCAATGTGATGATATAAAGAGGTGGGGCATTTAGAAGCAATTAGGTTTTGAGGACTGAGCCCTCATAAATGGCCTTTGTACCTTATTAAGAAGCTTCCCAGTCTCTCGTATTACGTGAGAATGCAGTAAGAAAACATCACCTATGAGAAGCAGGATGGCATCAGACTCCAGCCTCCAGAACTGTGAGATATAAACTTCTGTTGTCTATGAATTACCTACTTTATGTTACTTTGTTACAGCAGCCCAAATGGATTAAGATAGTACCCCATAAATATTTACTACCAAGGACAAATATTTAGATATTTTAAAAGTATTCCAATGTGTAACAAAACACATTCTTCATCTATCTCTTATTGCCAAATTATTTATTAATCAGTTGTAAAACAGAAGCATTTACCCAAAGTAGTTTGAAAACAAATCAGCACAATACCCTAAGTAACAGTAATAGCACAACCATTATTTGAAATACTTACCACTCTTCAGTGGTATCTAACATCATACAGCTATGCTCAGGACTCAGTCCATACATGAAAAATTATAAAGGAGTATCTATAAAAAAGAAAGACAGACAAATGTAGAAAATTATAGCAAGAAGCTCCTCCTGAATTATTTCTTTATTGCACTTTCCATTCATTTTTTTCCTCCGGATTTCTGCCTCCCTTTTTTTTCCAAAAAAACATCCACCAGTAATTTATTAATTCTTTTTTTTTTTTTTTGTGGTACTGGGGATTGAACTCAGGGACATTCTACCTCTGAGCTACACCCCCAGCCCTATATTTTTTATTCTTTTTTTTAACTTTATTTTATTTATTTATTTTTTTATTATTCGTGCATTGTAAGCATACATCTTTGTTAGGTACAAATGGATAACGACATATGTGCTCACATTTCTCATTTGACCCCTTCCCCAAATTCCCACCCTGCTCTCTTGCCCTCCCTCCCTCTCAAGTTCAGTTTAGTGAGTAACCTTGATGTACATTAGGGTGTCCCCCCACCCCCCGGTCCATCCCCTTCGGTTAAATCAAGAGTCTTGTTTATCGAGAGTCTCTCCTTTTCCATATGGAGACACTCTTATGCCCCATCTTCTCCCTAGCATCTGCATATTAGGGAGAACATATGCTTCTTTACTCTTTGTGACTGGTTAATCTCACTTAACATAATGTTTTTCAGTTGCATCCATTTCCCTGCAAATAACATGATTTTGTTCTTCTTTATGGCTGTGTAAAATTCCATTGTGAAATACAAATGGCCAATAAATGTATGAGGAAATGTTCCACATCATTAGCAATCAGAGAGATGCAAATCAAAACTACCTTGAGATTTCACCTAACTCCAGTCAGAATGGCAATCATAAAAAACACGAACAACAACAACTGCTGGCGAGGATGTGGAGAAGTGGGAACTCTTAATACATTGTTTGTGGGATTGCAAATTAGTGCAACCACTTTGGAAAACAGTATGGAGGATCCTCAGATGAATGGGAATGAACCTACCATATGATCCAGCAATACCACTTCTGGGTATCTACTCAAAAGAATGGAAACCAAACTATCAGACCGATGCATGTGTATCTATGTTTATAGCTGCACAATTCACAATAGCCAAACTATGGAAGCAGCCAAGATGTCCATCGACAGATGACTGGATTTCTGCCTCCCTTTTAATGTTTCTTTTTGGAGAAAGGAGGAATCTGTTTTCTGCATGTTTTAGTTCCTTCTCTCTCATACCTTTCCATTCTTTTTTCATCTTTCATTCCTCTTTTCTCGTGTTATTTTTTCTTCTCTTCCCTTCAGTATATTCTTTTTTTAAAAAAATTTTTTAATTGGTGCATTGTAATCATACATCTTTGTTACATACATGCACACATTTCTCATTTAACCCTTCCCCAATTCCCACCCCACTCCCTCGCCCTCCCTCCTTCTCAGGTTCAGTTTAGTGATTGACTGTTTGTGAAAGTACATCATGTGCTTTAGGGTTTCCCTCCCTCCCCCATCACCTTTAGTTAAGTCAACTTCTTTGCCCATCTAAAGTTTCTCCTTCTTCATCTAGAGTCCCTCTTATGCCCCATTTTCTCCCTAGCATCCGCATATTAGGGAGAACATACAATTTTTTACTTTTTGTGACTGACTAATCTCACTTAGCATAATGTTTTCCAATTCCATCCATTTCCCTGCAAACGACATGATTTTGTTCTTCTTTAAGGCAGAGTAAAATTCCATTGTGTACATATCCCAGAGTTTTGTAATCCATTCATCTGTTGATGCACATCTTGGCTGGTTCCATATTTTGGCAAATGTGAATTGTGCAGCTATAAACATAGATATACATGCATCAGTATCTATATACACATGCATTTGGTTTCCATTCTTTTGGGTAGATAACCAGAAGTGGTATTGCTGGATCATATGGTAGGTTCATTCCCATTCATCTGAGGATCCTCCATATTGTTTCCCACCCTTCAGTATATTCTCATCTGCTATTCAGAATCCCACCAAATCTTTGTAGAGAAAATGACACTGTGACAGAGCAGATAAGCTTGCTCTAGGGTTTTTTTTGTTTTTTTTTTGCACTGGGGAATGAACCCAGGGGTGTTCTACCTTCAAGCTACTATGCCCCCACCCCATCCCCAGTCCAATTTTTTAGTTTTATTTTGAAACAGGGTCTAAGTTGATGAGAGTCTCACTACTTCCTGAGGCTGTCCTTGAACCTGCAATCCTCCTGTCTCAGCTTCCCAAGTACTGGGATTACAAGCATGACCACCATTCCTAGCTAGAGTTTTTTACATAGGGCAAAAAATCCTCACTACACATCAAATAATCCTGCTACTTTTATACTAATTTTAGTCAACAGTCATTGCAAACAGTTATGGTACATGCCATGTACTGTGTAGGACTTTGTATCTAGTATTAATCTCATTTTCAAATAAGAAAACGTAGACTCAGAAAATTTAAGAAAGTTGCCTACAGTTACCTTACTTCTAAATTGATTTTCAATTCTGGGCTTGATGCCTAAATCTGAATTCTAAACCACACTATTCCAAGACAGTAATTAAGTTTCCTTCTAGAGGCATTTAAACTTAATTCTGATTGTATGTATCATGGAAACAATAAAAATTTCTATCCAAGTTTTAATGATCTGTTTTGAATAGCTTTATGCTCTTGTGAAATCAGACAATTTTTAACTTATGTCTTGGTATCGAAACTACTGCTGATTACATGAAATATATGGTACTAATTTATTTATTTATTTATTTATTTGCGTTACTGGGGATGGAACCTGGGGGCATTCTACCTCCGAGCTACACCCCCAGTCCTATTTTTTTATTCTCTATTTTGAAACTGGGTCTCACTAAGTTGCAAACGGCCTCACTAAGCAGCTGAGGCTGGCCACGAACCCAGATCCTCCAGTCTCAGCCTCCCAAATGCTGGGATTATAAGCGTGCGCCACTACACCCGGCCACTAATTTACTATTAAAATGCTACAAAATTCTTTAAGAAAAGATACCTTTAATAGTGAAATATTAAGCAAATATTTTTGGTACTGCTATTGAACCCAGGGGCATTCTACCTCCAAGTTACTCCCTAACTCTTTTTATTTTGAAATAGAGTCCGTTTCAGAGTTGTTGAGGCTGGCCTCATACTTGGGATCCTCCTGTCTCAGCCTCCCAACTACTAGGATTACCTGGCTAATATCCAGTAAATCTGAGACTTACTTCAAATTCTAGATATTTTTCTTTTCTCCAAGTTAAGCATTCAAAATATCAAAAGGTATTTAAAGTAGATACTGCAGATTAACTTTTGAAAGGATATATCACAACTATATAAATTCAGTGTAGAAACAAAAAACATCTTCTGATTTATTATTTTGCCTGTTCACTCATGCTTTAATGAAGTGTCATTGCCTAAGAAACCCAAAGAAGTAGAGACTATAAAGAAGAAATCAGGGGCAAGTGTGCAATACCAGGGTAATAAGGGTGAGCGATTGGCATATAATAATAAAATGCCAAGTAATTTGGGAACTAGAAATTGAGAGCAATTTGATAGTGATGGTCTATGCCTCATATGTAGTCACATAGGGTATCAATAATAGTATGAAGTATTTAGTAATAATAGAGTATCATGCATACTTAGAAATCAATGGCTTTCCCTCCCTCACAATCCTTAGCACTCTTCCTTTCCAACGTAGGTCTGGTAGAATGGCTCCTGAAAAGGATAGCCATTCTACCATCAAGATGGTAACATTGAGAATATATCATCAAAACATTCACAAGTACATCCATGGAGTAAGTTTCACGAAGTATGCCCCTCAGGCACTCAAAGAGATCTAGAAATTTACCATAAATGATATGGGTACTCAAGATATGCACGTCGATATCATGCACAGCAAAGCTGTCTGGGCCAAAGGAATAAGGAATGTCCCATATTGTACCCATGTGTGGTTGTGTCCAGAAAATGTAATGAAGCTGAGGATTCAGCAAACAAGCTCTATACTTTGGTGACCTATGTAGCCTGATAGCACTTGCAAAAATCTACAGTCAATGTGGATGAGAACGAAACCCACTGATTGTCAAAGTTGCCAATTAAATTGACTGCAAAAAAGAAATTGATGACTATCACATGTTGGCTACAATTAGAGTAGGTTGAAGAATAGTTTTTATTTATTTATTTTTTTTGCGGTACTGGGGATTGAACTCAGGGGCATTCTACCTCCGAGCTATACCCCCAGCCCTATTTTTTATTCTTTATTTTGAAACCAAGTCTCACTAAGT
>PVLC010032412.1:0-18196 GCA_004027655.1 Graphiurus murinus
TATTGCTGCTGGGACCCTCATCCTTGGATCTTCGTCCCTAAAGGTGATGGGCAATCTTAATCAGCAAACTGACCCTCATGGATTTTCTGTACTAATAGCAAACCACTAGAAAAACTGAATTTCTGTCTGTACATGGTAACCATAGCACCATCTCCTCCTCTATTTGAAGTCACTTATACTGTGCCTCATGTAGCAGTCGCACACATATAGCTTTTAGAACTTTGGGGGTCTCCAAGGCTCAAAGGAAGTCAGTCTTCCAAAGCTTTTCTACAGCAAACTGAAGCCCTGAGGAGGTCAGGCACCAATGCTGGTAAAATCCCTTGGTCCGAGGCCAGGCTTAGCTCCTCACTTACTATCGTTGCCAACTGTCTCTTGAACTAATTGGCTGAACAACTATTATAGCTTCTTTTTCTTCACTGATTATCTGTTTATCCCAGTGGTCTATCACTATCTTCCATGCCTGTCTGTCTGTTTTGGTATTGGAGATTGAACTCAAGGGCATTCTGCCTCCAAACTACACTCCCAGACCTTTTTATTTTATTTTTTTGTTTTGAAACAGTGTCTTGCTAGGTTGTTGAGTGTATCTGTCAGCATTCTTGCAATCATAATCTAAAATATCTGACCACATAACTTAAAGGAAAGAAGATTTATTTTCTTATGATATCAGGCTCCGTCTATGTGAGGCTGGGGACCACAGGTCTCAGGGCATGGCTGTGGGAGGCAGAGGGAGAGCACATGGACTGTGCCCCTCACATCATAGAGGCTGGAAGCAAGAGAGAGAGAGAGAGCAGAGGGGGGAAGAATCCTTTATACAATCCTCAAGGCAACACCCCCAGGGACCCACCTCCAGCCACACCTACTGGCCTATGGGGTGCCACCCAGGTGAATCCATTACAATGGATTTATCCACTTCTGGGATTACAACCCTCATGACTCAATTACATCAGCTCCAAACAGTAAGGGAGCTCTTTAGGAGATATTTTATATCTAACTATAACACTGAGTGTCTACTCAATTGCTGAACCTGTGATCCTCCTGTCTCAGCCTCTCAAGTACTGAAATTACAGGTGTGCTCTACCACACCCTGCTGGAGATGCATGAAATCTCTCGCAGACGCTTGCTGCATTTGGCTCATATTCTCCCCTTCATGCTCTCTCCATCTTCCTTCCCCTGGAGCAAGACCACCTTCAGTGCTGATGTAATGGGAGAAAGAACCTCAAAACTCTGCTGCTTATTGTGAAACAGAGAGCTCACAGTCCAGAAAAATGTTGCCTTACCTTTAGTCAAGCATGCACAATGCTGAAGACGATTAAAACGTTCTTCATTAGATGGTCCCAGTAGTGCACACTTGTAATCCCAACTACTTGGGAGGCTGAGGCAAGAAGATTGCAAGTTTGAGGTCAGCCTGGGCAATATAGCAAGACTGTGTCTCCAAAATAAACAGAAAGAAAGAAAATCTTCATTTTATGGTCAGGAGATCCAGTCCATCTCATACCACAGTGGTGAAGGTTCATGGTTGACCTCTCTGTTCTGTTTCTCTTGCCTCAACCTTTGTCATTACTTCAGCACAGAAGGCCCCCAAAGTGATCCATGTACTATGACAGATGAGAGTAATTTCTTTCTTGTATCCTTTTTCCTGCATCTCCTCTACATTTTATGTCCTGATTTTATTCCACTTAATATCACACCATCTTCCTTGTTTTTTGCATACCTTCATAATTGTTATGATTTGTCAAATGAATATGACTGCACTTTTTGCCTTTTATTTCCTAATTATATGATGCCATTTTTCCCTCTTGTATCCAACATTTACTGGATATCTTCACTAATACAGGTTTTAAAAAAATTCTTTTGACTTACTGTTTTAGGATTTTCTGTGATGGAGCGACTGGGTCACAGGAGGTGACCGCATCTCAACCCTCCCTCTCATCTGTGCCAACACTGCTGTCCACACAGGTCGCCTCTCTCTAGATCGTGCATCAGCTCTGCCCACGTGAGTTGAGCCTAACTCTGCATTTCTTTCCCTGGAAACATGTTTTGACTCTTTGTTCCAAATGCTCAGTATTACGGTTCTATTCCAACAACGCTGTCAGAGCCCAAAATAGTGTGGAAATTTTTCTTTGGAAATTGCTTTCAAAGTCATTGGCATGTTCTTTTGAATATCCTTATTGGTGACAAAACTTGGTATTTAGAAGGTAGGTTTTATCTTCTGGAAGGAAATTAGTATCTTTGGTATACTTTCTGTATTAGACAGGGGTTCTGTTAGGAGCCAGAAACCAGGTCTTTATTTGAGCAGAGAGAGTTTAATATAACGAAATCTGTTTACCAGGTAGAGGACTGAAGGGCACTGATACTGAAGTATCACAAAGATAGTGGCTGCGGGAAGCAGCTTCCTCTTCTAGGGATGGGAGGAGGGGGCAGAGGAAAGATGTCAGGATTTCTAAAATATGGAAGTTCGGAGAAGGGATCTGCCCAGCTGGGACTCAGCCCCTGGGGAGGAGGCATGCTCAAATGGCACTGGTGCTCAGAACTTGAAGCTTGCAGATGAGGCTCCACGGGACTGAGATTCTGACTTTGGATGAAGCGCCTTGGTGCTGTACTTCTGAGGGCACAGGAAGCTGTTTCTGAACATGGAACTGCTAACTAGACTAGAATCACCTGTGTTATCAGAACCAGTTCTGCTCCCCAGGTAAGGCAAAGTCTCTGGGCATAGTTGACAGAACAGGAAGCAAAGGGAAGTGGGGACGTCTCTCTCCCTGCTCCAACCAACTTTCAATCTCTCAGTAGCACTCCTGATGGATGGGTGGAGCCTAAAGAAGGAGCCACTCAGTGGGAGGAGCTGCCCCAGCCTCAGAAAGCAGAGTGTGGCAGAGGAGAAACTGGAGCCCAGACACAACAACGCTATCATCAGGGACAGCAGCTGCTCCGTAAGTGTTTTCAGAGCTCCACTGGTCTTCCTGCCATGCCTATGATGGAGGAGCCCTTGCTCCATTTTATGGATGAGGAAATGGAGGCCCAGGGGGAGTAAATTCAAACAAGAATGCACATCTGTCTCACTTTCTGACCACCGCTTGTCTTCTACCTCTGCTGAAGCTGAGCTTTCTTCTGGGTGACCAGGGAGGAGTGTTCTTGTGATTGAGGGGGGCTGTGATAAGGAGAAATGAAAAGGAAGAAGATAAAGAGCCAGGGAGATGACTGGAGGCCAGGTCACATGCAAATGACCCCTCCTTTAACCCTTTCCCAGTCTTTGGGAAATTCTATCCAACTCACAAAGAGTTTGGAGGAGGTGGGTTACTTGTGGAAAGTACCAGTGGGAAGTATAGAGAAACAGAACAGTGTCAGTAAACTGAGCAAGCAGGAGAGATGGTAAGCCTTGGTGTTGCAGAAATCTTGGATGTTTAATGACTTCTCTGCTAAAATTGGTCTATATCTTAGGCTTTGAGGCCTTAAGGAGAAATTGAGGCTCAGAAAATTCTAGGTAGCATGACCAAGGTCATACGGCTATTATGTTGTAAAACTTCTGAACTCAAGTTCTGTTTGATTTGAACTCAGTTTCGGTCTGATTTCCAAAAAACTTCCTTTCCAAAATGGGATGGAGAGAGAAGTTGCAAGAATACTATTAGTTAGCATTTATTCAGAATGAATTGCCTGCCTGGAGTTGTGCCAAGTCCTTGTTTAATCCTCATAATTCCATCAGGTAGACGCCATTACCTCCATTTTATAGATAAGAAAGCAGAAGCTAAGACAGGTTAAGTAATATGCCCTATTCACCGGCAGCAAGCAGCAAGTGAAGTTGGAATTCCCACCTAAATCTGTTGGACTCCATCCAAAGTTTGTGCTCCCAGCTGGTGCTTCTCAAACTTTAATCTTTCTCCAAATCCCTGGGGGATCTTGTTAAATGCAGATTTCTGTTCCGTAGATCTGTGGGTGGAGGAAGCTGAGATCCTGCAGTTGGAATGAGCTTCCCCTAATGATGCTGCTGGTCCAAGAAGCCCACTTTGAGTAGCCAGGCTCCCACAGGACACCACATTGCTTCCCCAATCTGCCAAACCCACCTTGTCGGTTTTCACCTGGTCTTACCACCAAGACCCCAGGAGGCCTCTTGGT
This sequence comes from Graphiurus murinus, assembly GCA_004027655.1. Lineage (NCBI taxonomy): Eukaryota > Metazoa > Chordata > Mammalia > Rodentia > Gliridae > Graphiurus > Graphiurus murinus. The sequence goes on from PVLC010032412.1 coordinate 4,108, forward strand.
CAGGCTGGGTTGTGATGTGATACCCAGAGCTTGTCCTTCTTTCTCTTTCCTGCCTTTGAATATTTTCAGAGTAAAACAAGTAACCAAACAAATCCATCATCTGGCAGGTCATTAAGAAAAACATGATTTTTGCCCCCATGTGACTACACTCAATTAATGAAGCTGTCATTAAAGCCTAAGAATGTGTCAAGGAAATGAGTTTCAGGTGTTGGATTGTTTCGGTTCCAGGATAATTCCTATAGTTTTAATGAGGAGTATTTGAAATATCATCACCCTTCCCCTCTATCAGGGGCTTGCAGCTTAGGATACCTAAGAAGCCTGACATACTGGGGGTCAGTGGGGTGTTTACTGGAAGCAATTAACATCCACTCATTTCTATCTCTTCCTATTACCAAGAGGATGCTTGTTGAGAATGTTTCCAGGGCCATAGTGTTTCTTTGGGGGAAAGAGAGGTAAACGCAGCTTGCAGAAAGTGCTGACAACTTCAGAAAGGACCCAGAGATTGGTAACCAGGGACCTGCCATGGATGGTGTCTGCCCATATGAGGAAAGCCTTAAAGAAGATGGATTTCCCTTGCTAACAAAGAATATTTATTTTTTAAACTTCTGGCTAAAAGAAACATTTTATTCCAAGAAGTAAATGAAGTAGGTTAACATTTTAAACTAATAACCGACATATTTTCCCTCTCCAGTCTCACCTGCCGTTTTTCCTCCTAAATCTCCTTCAAACTAGATCTCAGCATCTCAGCCCTTACTGTGAGGCTGTTACAGCAGCAATGCAAAGGAAACCAAAATAAGTAACTTTGGAGGGCTCTGGAAACTTAAAGCTGAGTCTGGACTTCAATAGTAAATTCAAAGCCAGCGTCAGCAATTGAGTGAGATGCTCAGCAACCTGGAGAGACCCTGCTTCAAAATAAAAAATAAAAAGGGCTGGAAGGGAGGTATAGCTCAGAGGTAGAATGCCCCTGAGTTCAATTCCCAGTAACACACACACACACACACACACACACACACACACACACACACACTATAAAATTGTTATTTTAACTCACTGAGATTTGTGGGATGGCTTGTTATATAACAAAAGCGAATGAATACAGCCTTTGTTCACCATAGGTGAATGTATGGATACCCAAGGCCTCTCTAGCTGGTCTGCACCCAGTCCGGTATGCTTCTCTCCCTGGGTTCTGCCCCTCTCTTCCAGCTGCTGTCATTATTTTTCCTCCCTTAGAACAATGACAACTTACCTCAATTACGGTGTCAGCGTGATGAGTGTGCTCACGGAGTTGTCCTGCACTGCCTATTAGTCATACGGTAAGTAAGCCTTCATCTTTAACATTTTTTTGATCAATATGCATATTAATGGGGGGTCAACGTGACATTTCCACACATGCATATAATGTGCTCTGATTAAATCCAACCTCCTTATATTGGCCCCCACCCCCACACCCGTACTGAGCTCCAGTTATCACCACTGTACTTCCAAGTGGATGCTTTTAGTTTCCACGTATGAGAGAACATGCAGTACTTGTCTTTCTGTGCCTGGCTTATTTCACTTAATATAATGTCCTCTAGCTCCATCCATTTCACTACAAATGACAGGATTTGATTCTTTTTTATGACTGAAAAAATTGTATTATGTGTATATACCATATTTTCTTTCTCTCTTTTTTTTTTTTTTTTTTTTTTTGTAGTACTGGGGATTAAACCCAGGAGCATTATACCTCTGAGTTACACACCCCAGCACTTTTTATTTGTTTTATTTGGAAACAGGATCTTGCTAGGTTGCTAAGAGGCTTGCTTAGTTTTGAAGCTGGTCTTGAACCCATGATCCTCCTGTCTCAGCCTCCCATGTACTGAAATTACAGGTGTGCACTACCACCACACCTGGCTTATACCACATTGTCTTTATCCATTCATCTGTTTAGGGATACCTGGGATTATTCCATATCTTTGCTATTATGAATAGTGCTGCAATAAACATGCAGATATCTTTTTGCTATATTGATTTCCTTTGGTTATATACCTGAAAGTAGGGTAGTTGGATCATATAGTAGATCTATTTTTTTTTGAGGAATCTTTATACTATTCTATATAATGGCTATACTAACTTAAATTTCTACCGACAGTGTATAAGAGTTCCTTTCTTTCCATATCTTTGCCAGTATTGTTATTTTTCTCACTCGGGTGAAATGGTATCTCAATATATACATACATAACAAATATAGGTCTTTTTTCAGTGCTGGTGATGAAACCCAGGGCCTTACCACTGCTGACTTTAATTCTTTTGGAAAAATACTAAGGAGTGGTATAGCTGGGTCATTCTCATTGTAGTTTTGATTTGCATTTCCTTGCTGGCTAATAATACAGAGTCTTTTTTAGTATACTTACTGGCCGTTTGTACTTCTTCTTTTGAGAAGTGTCTATTTAGATCATTTGCCCATTTTTAAGTTGAATTACTTGTTTTGGTTTTTTTTTTCGTAAGTTTTTTTAGTTTGTTATATATTCTGGATATTAAACATGAATTCATGTCACATGAATAGTTGGCAAAATATTTTCTACCCTTTCCTAGTTTGCCTCTTCATTCTGTTGATTGTTTTCTTTGCTATGGAGAAGCTTTCTGGTTTAATGTAATCCCATTTGTCAATTTTGCTTTTGTTTTCTGTGCTAGTGGATTCCTATCCAGAAAATCATTGCCTGTACCAATGTCTCGAAGTGTTTCTCCTATGTTTTCTTCTTGTAGTTTCAGAATTTCAATTCTTACTCCTAGGTCTTTGATTCATTTTGAGATTTTTGTACAGGGTGAGAGAGAGGGTTAGGTTTCAATCTTCTGTATGTGGGTATCCAGTTTTCCCAGCACCACTTACTGAAAAGGCACCACCTTTCTCCAATGTATGTTTTTGGTGAAGAAGCAGTTGTGTGGATGTGTGGGGTTTTTTCTGGGATTCATATACTGTTCCATTGGTTTACATATCTGTTTTCATGCCAATAATAAATTTTTTTTGTTACTATAAGCCTTTGTTTTTACTTTTGCCTCAGATCTCACAAATGTTAAGAGTTAGACAGCCTAACTTTCAGATTTGACAGAAATGAAAAAACAGTCAGACTAATAAATATATGTGGGATGTATACATAAGTAGACATATATATGTATGTGTATATTTATATCTATCTATCCAACATGTGTGTAGAAAGAGAAAAAGAGAGCGAGAACCACAATTCAAGCTAATAACTGTTTAATAAATTAGGTTCTATCTGCCTATCTTGACAATTATATCTTTATAATAACCTGAAAGGCTAGGTTTAAACTTCGAATTCTATCCCTCAGAGTTCTATACCATAAGTGGTGGTATGGAAAGAGCTGGTACCTGGCTCATGGTCTGCTCCCCTTATCTTCCCACCTGCTATTGTCTGAATGTTTGTGTGCCCCCAGACTTCGTAAACCTCATCTCAGTGGGATGATATTAGGAGGTGGGGCCTTCAAGAAATGACAGGGTCATGAGACTGGAGCCATCATGAATGGGCTGACTGCCTTACAAAGGGAACCACAGAGAGCTGCTGTGTCCCATCCGTCATGTGAAAACACAGCAAGAAGGCATTATCTGTGAGTCAGAAAGTGGGCACTCACCAGGCACTAACTCTGACAGTACTTCAGTCCTTGACCTTCCAGCCTCCAGAATGGTGAGAAATAAATTTCTTGTTGTTTATAAGCCTCCTGGTTTCTGGTGCTTTGTTATAGTTGCCTGGACTGACTGAGACATCACCCCTAAGTAGCACACATGTTATCTTTCAAGCTCCATATCCCGTACAGAGTCCCCCTTGACCATACCTTGGGCCTAGGGTTGGGTATTCTAACAACACAGCTTTCCCTTGGGAGCATGGACAGGGGAAGGGTCATGGACAGGTGAGGTAGGTGGTTCCAGGAACATTTGGGCAGGGAATTCCAGGCCCTTAGATACCCAGAGTGTTAGGGGGGAAGGGAGAGGACAGGACTCAGTGGGTACGTGTCCTTGACCCCATAGACGTTTCAACCTGTGGGGACAAACAGAGCTGGCAAAGGAATCTACATATTGCTAACAGTTCTATCATGTTAACAGCACTTCATTGACATATAAATCTTCCTTGATTGTAGTATATTATTGTATCAACCATCTGCAAATATTCTGTTTAGAATTGTTGCTGATATATTCATAACTAATATAACTTTATATTGGATGCTATTTACTAGGGTTTTGTATTAAGCATATGCAAACTTTATGAAATTATTTGAAAAACTTTCCACTTAATATATTCTGGAGCAGTTTGAATAATTTAAAGGGGGTATATGTTCCTTGATGGTTAAGTTAGTTAGATATTGGTGTAAAATAACCACTGCTTATTATTTTTTTTATATCTGTTTTTCAAAGTGGTGGATTTGTGAAAAAATTTTCCAGTTCATTGTGTGGTCATTGACGCATTTGGGTAGTCTAATTTTTCTCAAATCAATTTTGGAAATTTATATTGTGTTGGAAAAATCACCAATTTCACCTAAATTTGAAATTTTATTGACAATATTTTACATGACATGGTTGTTTTTACTATTTGTCATAACTATGATCTTTCTCATTCCTGATATATTTGTGCTGAATTTTGTTCTTAGTCAAACTTGCTAAAGTGTTGGGCTTATCTAACAGTTCTACTGACATTTTGTTTTGCCATTTACTATTTTGAACCTTTTGTCTTTATTAATTTCCTCATATTTCTTTTAGTTTATTTTGGCTTTAATTTCTTAACTTGAATGTTTAGTTCATTTGTGTTCAGTTTTTCAAATGTAATTGCTAAGGAAAGAGCCTCAGGGGCAGATTGTAAGTAGAAAATGAATCCAAGGTACAGAAGGAGAACAGAAAATAAGATGCAGAGGAGAAATTGGGGACCATATGAGAAAGGAGTTGGAGTGTTATAACAAGTAGCATAGAATGTCTGAAGCTTGGTTGCCAGGGTCACGTGTTATAAAACATTGCCATCAAGACACCCTGCCTGCCTTTGTGAGCTCTGCATCCAACTCCTGTCTCCATTTTGGCTATGAGCACATCATGGAGAGCTTGCCAAGTACCCAACAGAAATCCAGATCCTTGATGTCTGCTGTATTTATAATCCAAGACTTCTTATTTCATAGCCCAGTAAAATTTAAATAGGAACAAACAGAGGGTTTTGCCAATTTTTATTTTGTTAAGTAAAGTTATTAAATATATACACATGACCATTTATTAGCAGAGTTATTTTACTAGACTTAGACTATTTAACATATAAATGTGAGAAGATCAAAATCATAGAATGGTTTTATTCAATGTATAACGTGGTTTGCAGAATCCCAACCCCAGCACCATAAAACAGAATATAAAAGAATGAGTTTGAAGCTGGGTAACAAAAGTTCAATAATCATCTCACTTGCTGTGTATGGGGGAAACTTGGTGAGCCCTACTTGCTAGATTTAGGTCCCCAAATTATGTCCTCTAGCAGTAAGCATGAAATGGGGTTTTAAAGTGCATCACAGGGATTAGAATTCTGCTTCACTTTACCCCATCATTAAAAAATATTTTACACGACATAGTACCAAACACCTGGCAGTATCAAGTATCATTTCTCTCAGGAAGAAGATACGATAATGTGCATCACAAATTGTTTCCAGAAGCAATTTTTCATAGAAAGCATTCTTGGTAAAAACTAACCAGGAACACTAGGAGACAAAACAATAAGAATGAAAGCTATCAGAAGCAGAAGCAATATATGAAGTCTTACCACTTCATATATTGGTATTATCAGACACAGACTTTAAGGTAATTCTGATTGCCATGTTCAAAGGGATGAGATACAATGTCTCAAATTTTAGCAGAGAACTGAAAGCTACTTTTAAAAGGAACTACAAGGATACCCTAGATATCAAAACCAAAATTAAGTACTTAGCAGGTTTAACAACTAATGGAAGAATTGATAATAGAAGATAGATTGAAAGAAAGTAATCAGTTTGAAATAGAGAAAAGCGGAAGTAGGAAAAACCTAAGAATAGAAGAGTCAATGAGGGTGTAGGACTATCTTACATAATTTTAATATTTGTATTATTGACATTTGTGTTAGAGTTCTTTCAAGAAACAGAAGAAATTGGGTATATCTAGATGTATGGGAAGAGACTTACTGTAAAGGATTGGCGTATAGGATTACAGAGGCCGAGGAGTCTCATGATCTGCCATCTTCAAGATGGAAGTCTGGGAAAGCCAAGAGTACATTTCTAGCCCAAACCTAAAAGCCTGAGAACCAAAAGTGCCAGTGTCCAAGGGCAGGGAAAGATAAATATCTCAGTTTAAGAGAGAGTAAATCTGGCTGAGTGTGGTGGAACATACTTGTAATTCCAGTATTTGGGAAGCTGAGACTGGAGGATCTGGATTTCAGCTATTTACTGAGGCCCTCCGCAATTTAGTAAGACCTGTTTCAAAATAAAGAATAAAAAATAGGACTGGGGGGTTTAGCTCAGAGGTAGAATTCCCCTGAGTTCAATCCCCAATACTGCAAAAAAAAAAAAAGAGAGAGAGAGAGAGTAAATCTGTTCTCCCTCTGCCTTTCTGTTCTATCAGGGCCCTTAACAGATTGGATGATGCCTACTCCACATTGGTGAGGGCGAGTTTTACTCAGTAGACAGAAATAATGTTTACCAGATATATAGGAATCCCTTATCCTATTCAAGCTGACACATGAAATAATCACATTAGAGTAGTCAGATAATAGATAGGGAGAGAAAATGGGAAAAGAAGCAATATTTGAAGAGACAGTGGTTGAATTTTTAAAAAAACTGATGAAAGAAATGAATTCAATGTTGCAAGATTCCTTACAAACCTCTTACAGGGTGAATAAGAAGAATTCAATATTTAGGCACATCATAATAAAGATGCAGAGAACCAAGAATAAAGAAGAATCTTAAAATCAGCCACAAAACATATTGTCTTCAAAGGTACAACAATAAAACTAACAACTGACACATCAACAGAAAGAATGGAAGCTGAAAGACAGTGGAAGGAGAACTTCAGGGTGCTAAAAGAATATAACTGTGAATCTTATAATTTTATACCCTTCAAAAATATCCTTCAAGAATAAATGAGAAATAAGGATATATTAAGGTTAACACAATGGAGAAAATTTATAACCAGTCTATTTGATCTAAAGGAAATATTAAAAGGCAAAAGGAGCTGGGCATGGTGGTGCACACTTGTAATACCAGTACTTGAGAGGCTGAAACAGGAGGATTGCAGGTTTATGGCCAGTCTCAACAACTTGGTGAGGTCTTCCACAACTTAGTGAGACCCTATTTTAAAATAAAGAATAAAAGAGAGAGAGAGAGAGAGAAAGAGAATAGAAAAAGACTGAAAACCAATGATCTAAGAATTTAATCTAATAAAAGGGGGAAAAAGGTCATATTAAATCCAAAGAAAATAGAAGGAAGGGAGAAAAAGGAATTGAGATGAATGAAATACAATACAAACAAAAATGGAAAAAATCAAGATGGTCAAAAATTATTTTTTAAAAAAATTAATATAATTTTGTAAAACTTTAGTGTGACTGATAAAAAAGAAAGAAAACATGAATAATGTGAATGAAAAAGAGGTAAATACTAGATATTATACAGACATTAAAAAGATCATAGAGGATATTAAAATTAATGTCCCTGTGTGCATGTATGTTTCTACCAGCTTGTACCTCACAAAGATGTATGATTACAATGCACTAATAAAATAATAAAAAATATACATTTGATATGCAAAAAAAATAGGTAGACCTGTTTTCCTGGTGGGTTTCTCCCATGAATAAAAGACCTTTTGCTGTTACCTATATGTGAGTGAAAGTGAAGATGGGGAAGATTTGTATTTTATACTGGGATTGAGGTCTCTAAATATCGGAGGTCTCTAAGTATCAGGAGACCCAAACAAAAGGGAATAGGTACCCACTGACCTAATTCTTCTTGTTTATTTGTTCAATTTCTCTGGGAAGAGTTTCCCAGGTTTTGCTAGGCCTCCTGTACCTAGCTGAGGGAGAAGGAAAGAGGAGTGGAGAAAATGCCTGGAAATGCAGTTCTGTTGACAGGTCTCATTGCACCTTCCTTCTCTGCCCTCTTGCTGCTGTTGTCCACATCTGACTGAGCCTTGAGTGTCTCTGGTTCTGCAGGGCAGATAGACCTCTCCTGCCTGTGGTCTCCCACTAACTATAACCATCCACTGCCTTCTCACTCTGTAATGTCTGCCCAGTAAGCTTTCATTTTTTCTGTATTCCAGAAATTCATTGCAATTCCATATGCTGATATTATTTTCTCTAATCTTTGAGTTGTTAACACAGAAAGAAAAGGAGCTAAGTGTCTGTACTCAGAATACACCTAGAATCCCCTGTACTTTTTATTGTTAGTATTGTTATTGTTATTATTTGTGTGTGTAGGGGTTCTGGTTAACTTTATTAAAAATGAACAAAATAAAATTTATGTCATTAAAATAATGTCATTAATCTCAAAATAAATAAAATAGTCAAATGATTAAACCATTTTATTGTTTCCTCCTACACATATATAGGAAGAAATAGAATATCCAAATGGTCCTATAATTATTAAATAAACAGAATAAAATCTTACATGAAGAAAACTATAGTTCCAGATGGTTTCACTGGCAAATTCTACCAAACTTTAAAGGAAAAAAATAACATCAATCTTAAGCAAACTCTTCTAGAAAATATAAATGAGAAAATATTCCTTCCACCAACTTTTTTTTTTGAAAACAATCAGGACTCTAATATCTGAACCCAGAAAGGATGGTATAGGAAAAGGGTAATTAAGGTCATGAACATTTCATTCATGAACATGCATTCAAAAATATTTTTAATAATTTAGCAGACTGAAACCAGTGATAAATTAAAAGATGATAATATGTCACAACCAAAGGAAGCTTAACCAGGAATGCATTGTTTCTTTGTGTGTGTGTGTGTGTGTGTGTGTGTGTGTGTGGTACTGGGGATTGAACCCAGAGGCATTCTACCTTCACTACTTACTGAGGCTGTTCTTGAGCCTGCAATCTTCCTGTTTCAGCCTCCCAAGTACTGGGATTACAAGTGTGTACCACCATGCCTGCCCCCCACCTTTAATCACTAAAAAAATCTATTAATGTAATTCATATTCTGTGGTCTGAATGTTTGTATCTTTCCAAAATTCGTATGTTGAAACCTAATCCCCTTACAAATGGGATTAATACCCTTATAAAAGAGGCCTCAGAGACGTCTCTGACCTTCTAAAGTGTGAGGTCACAGTGAGAAGGTGGAAGTGTCTAGGAGGAAGTAGGTCCTGACAGACACTGAATGTGCCCACACCTGGATCTTGGACTTCCAAGTCTCCAGAAGTCTTGAGAATTTTTGTTGTTTATAAGTTGTCTAGTCCATGGTATTTTGCTATGACAGTCTGAATAAACTAAGACATCACATCAACAGATTAAGAGAGGAAAAAAAAATCATGAGATTGTGTGAATGTGGCAGAATCAATTCATAAAATTCAACTCCATTTATGATAAAATCTTTAAACAAAATAGGATTAGGAGAGAACTTCTTAAGCAAATAATATGTACTAGAAAATACAAGAAACATGCAAGGCATGCTATCTTGAAAATTTGATGTGTGAAATCAAGAATGACACATGGAAGTCATATATCCTTTCTATTTGACATTGAATTGAAAGATCAAATCAGTGCATTAGGGTGAGATGAAAATTAAAAATTCAAAGCATAAGAATTCCAAAAGTAGAAATAAAACTTCTATTATCCATAGATAACATAATTGTGTATATAGAAAATTGAAAGACATCTGAAAGAAATTCTTGTAATTCTTGAATTTAATAAGGTACCATTAGGCCAATATGAATGATCAGTTTATATATATATATATATATATATATATATATATATATACATATATATATATATACTGCCAAAATGAAATAATTTATAAGATACCAACTAGAACAACATCAAAATTAAGTAGTTGTGATAAAAAAGATGTCTAAGACTTCCATACAAAATACCATAAATCATTATGGAGACAGATTAAAGACAAATATATGGAAGGACATTGTGTTTATGGATTTTAAGACTTGATGTTGAAAATTACCTCCTAATTGATGTATAATTCAAATACCATCCAAATGAAAATCTCAGTACATTTTTCATGGACCATAACAAACTGTTCTAAAAAATTTTATGGAATCCAAAAAGCCAAGGCTAGCCAAAATCTTGTAGGAGAAAAAATAGGAAGATCTGCTTTATTGGATATAAAAACTTACAAAGCTAAAGCAATTAAGACCATAAAGTATTTGACATAAAGATAACAAATAGGTTACTGGAATACAATACCCCAAACAAATCTATGGACATAGAAATGATTTATGACAAATGTGCCTCCACATAACTGGGGAAAAATAATCTTTTCAATAAATGATACTATTTCAACTGACTTTCCCTATGGAAAAAATCTCAACTCCTGCTCCATGGACTATGTCCAAGAATGAGTTCCTAGTGAATTGTAGATGTAAATGAGAAAGACAAAACAGGATAAGTTGTATAAGAAAATATAGAACATCTTCATAACTTTGAAGTAGGAATGATCTTATATTTTTATTTTATTTTTTTGGTGGTTCTGGGGATTGAACCAGGAGTGTTCTACCACTGAGCCACACACCCAGCCCTATTTTTTCTTTTCAAGTTCGGAAACAGGGTCTTACTAAGTGCTGAGGCTGGTCTAGAACCCATGACCCACTTGTCTTAGCCTCCCAAGTGACTGGGATTACAGTTACACTATTGCATCCAGTAAGAATGATCTCTTAAACAGCACACAGAGAATGCATCCATAAAATAAAAGACTGATAGATTAAGTTGAATGCATTAAAATTAAGAGTTTTTGTTTATCAAAGGGTACTATTAAAAGCATAGAAGAATATACTGAGGCCACAAATGATGAGTGAAGGGCACATATTCTATATGTATACATATATATCAGACAAGAATTAAAATGAATAAATTATAGCTATACATAACATGTTATCTCACAATCATATTAAGCGAAAGAAACTAGACACAGAATAAACACTGTATGAGTTCATTCACCGAAAGTTCTAAAAGAAAAGTTTAACTATGCTTTTCTATTTAGGGATGCGTGTATAGATGGTTAAACTAGAAGGAAATATAAGCAAATGACTACCATCAAAGTTAGGATAGTGGTTACTTTGGAGGAAGGGAAGGGGCTGCAGTTTGGAAAGGCCCTGAGTTCTGTATCTTGACCCAGATGATGGCTTCAAACTGCTGACTTTGTGATAACTCACTGGATTGTACACTCTTACTTGTTTACTTTTCTGTATATGTGTTTTAGTTCTCATTTGTCTATACACTGGAAGGAAGGGAGGGTGGGAGGAGTAACTCCAGAAGGTATATGGAGTTGAGGCCATCTGGGTTATATTCACAATCACACAAGCCAAACAAAAGCAGCATAATTAAATTTGTTAGAAACAGCATATTGTTCTCAGTTCTGTTTACTAACCTGGATGGGTGTGGCCCTGCCTGTGCTACCTCCTGAATACAGTTTTGACAATGTTAATTTACTCAGTGCTGTGGTTTGAATATGGTTTGTCCCTTCTGAAACTCATGTTGGGGCTTTATCCTCTTTGTGATGTGTTACTCTGACTACCGAATTTGGAGGTGGGGCCTTTAGGAGGCTGTGAGGACTAGATAGGGTCATCAGGGTGGAGCTCCCATGGCTGAATACTGATGCTTTTAGCAGAGGAGAGATTAGAGGACACATATACACATGTCCCTGTCTCTTGTGATGCGAGGCCCTCTGCTACCTTGAGAGGCTGCCCAACAAGGAGGCATTCATCAGACCAACTCTTTCACCTTGTACTCCCAGAAACAGGAGCAAAAGCAAACCTCTTTTCTTCATAACTTACCTAGTCTGTGGTGTGTATTATTAGCAAAAGAAGATGGGCTATCACTCTATCACACTCGGGATAGGCTTTTGAGAACTCACAATGTGCAGGACACTGGGTTGTGTTTTTCCTCTGAGCTGTGTGCATTATGATGTTTGGAGGAAATGCAGATAGTTTGGGTTGAACAGCTACTGCTCTCAAGCTTCTGCATGGTGAAAATCTCCTCCCTCACACCACCCCCATCCTTGCCCACACTCTAGCGGGAACGATTAAAACTTGCGAAATACTATGTATTAAAACAGACAGGATGCACATACTCAAAAAATATCACGGCCATCTGAAAGCAGGGTGAGAAAGGCTGTCGGAAAATCTGTGGCAGCCTGAGCCAGGGAGTTGAGGTGCTTGTTCTCTGAATATGTAAGTCTAGATAAAGTGCCTAAATCTTCTTGCTTGAAAGTTACCCCAAAGCCCAGCTTGTCAGTCCCTTTGGCTCTTCCTTTCTTTAGGAATATAGATGTCATCAAATCTCAATAATTATAGCAATTAACACAGAACATGAGACTAAAAAGGAGTCATTTATTGTTTCTTAAACTTTTCCCTTTCAATGCCTAGTTTGAAATGCATTACATATGATGTTGCTGTCTTCTTTCATTGTGTGTTTGGGACCAATGGTTCTGTAGAATATGCTAAAAGTCAATTTCTAGGAGTTGGGCTTGCCCAGTTCAAAGTAAATCCATGTTCAGGGAGGAGAGTGCCAAGCAAGCTGTCTCTAGTCAACTTGTCTTTATAGACATGAGCTTCAGGAGGGCTGGGACCATGTTTCTTTCCTTCATCAATATGTGCACAGTACCTAGCAGAGTGCTAAGTGTGTAGTAAACACCAAAACTGGTTGATTTGTGGATTGAGAAATGATATGAGCAAATACTTGACAAAATATGTTTCCCTAAAATGAGCAGTGATGTTGCAGAATGATTCCATCTAAAGTTCTTTTAAACAAACAAAACAAGTTTCTGGCTTTTGTACTTTCTTTCATTCCATCAACTAGTTTTTATTGGATGCTTCTATAAACCCTAGGGATATATAGAGAATATAGTAGTTTGGATTACAAGAGCTAAGGGAGGATAGAGAAATGGAGTAGAAAGTATTGGGAGGACAAATTTATTTCTTTTTTCTTTTTAATTCTTCTCTCCATTTTTTTATTTACTTTTGTGCTACTGGGGATTAAACCCCGGGACATTTTATCTCTGAGCTACACCACCAGCATTATTTATTTATTTATTATTGATGCTTTGCAATTTGACACTGAGATTTCATCTAACTCCACTTAAAATGGCAATCATCAAGAATATAAACAATAATAATTGTTGGTAAGGATGTAGGGAAATAGGAGCCCTTATACACTGTTGGTGGGGTGCAAATTAGTTATAGCCAATATGGAGATCAGTATGGAGGTTCCTTAAAAGACTGGGAATGCAGCCGCCATATGACCAGGCCATACCACTCTTGGAGATCTTCCAAAAGGAATTGAAGTCATACTACTATAGGGATATATGCATTTCTACGTTTATAGCTGCACAATTCACACTATGGAATTAGCTTAGATGTCCGCCATTGGACAAATGGATTATGAAGTGATGGTATATGTGCACAATAGAAGTTTACTCAGCCATAAAAAAAGAACACAATTATGTCATTTGCAGGAAAATGGATGAACTTGAGAATATTCTGCTAAGTGAAACTGGTCAGTCACAGAAAGTGAAGGGTCATATGCTTTTACTCATATGTGGAAGCTAGAGACAATTTGCTTTTTAAATTATTATTGGTGCATTGTAGTCATACATCTGTGTTAGGTACAAGCTGGTAAAGGCATAGATGCACACATCTCTCATTTAACCCTTCCCCAGTTCCAGCCCCACTCCTTTGCCCTCCCTCCTTCTCAAGTTCAGTTTAGTGATTGACTTTGATATGTTTGTGAAAGTACATCATGTGCATTAGGGTGTAACCTCCTCCATCACCTTCAGTTAAGTCACCTTCTTTGGTCATCTAAGGTTTCTCCTTCTTCATCTAGAGTCCCTCTTTTTTTTTTTTTTTTTTTTTTTTTTTTTTTTTTTTTTTTTTTTTT
>PVLC010032413.1:0-18183 GCA_004027655.1 Graphiurus murinus
AAAAAAAGAAATAGTAGAAGATATTTAAAGAATCGGTTGATGTAAGGGTCTGAGTGTATGTATCATAGGGAGAATTCTATAATTGATCATGTAACAAATAGTGCTACTGGGGTGAATAGCAAAGAGAAAAAATCTATTTTGAAGCTGATTGTGAGATTAAGAGTTTGAATGGTTGTTCAGTGTCAGTTTGAGATGATTGTCTCGTAACCAGATTGGGTGAATAGAAGGGCTGGAATTAGGCTAAATAAGAAGGCATATTTGATGGAGTTTTTTACGTATTTGGGAAATGAGTCTGAATTTTGAGTAATTAGAGATAGTAAAATGGGGTATATGAGGATTATAAGGGTGAGAAGTGTGAATGTATATGTAAATATATTTATTACTTTTATTTGGAGTTGCACCAATTTTTTGGTTCCTAAGACCAACGGATAACTTCTATCCTTTAAAAGTTAAGAAAGCCATATTTTTAAGTATGGGTGCAATGAGTTAGCAGTTCATGCGTTTCTTTCTTGGTAAGCAAGAAGGATTAAGTTTCTATTACTAGATTCACAATCTAGGGTTTTGATTAAACTATGCTTACAAAACAAAGTTCCTAGAATAAGTTTTGGGTTTGTTGTAAAGAGCAGTAAGGGAAATAGGTGTATGGCTATGAGGATATTTTCTCGTGTTATGGATGGTAAGGTACTTTTGATGTGTTGTGATAGTTTGCCTCGTTGTGTTATAATAATTATATATATGGAGTATAGAGCGGTGATTAATATATTAAGGCCTGTTAGAATAATTGTAAACATAGATCATGAAAATGATGATAGAATAATAAGTAGTTCTCCGATTAAGTTGATTGTAGGAGGAAGGGCTAGGTTTGTAAGATTAGCTAGTATTCATCAGGAAAATATTAGGGGAAGGGTAATTTGTAAACCCCGGGCTAGTAAGAGTGTTCGGCTGTGAGTACGTTCATAATTGGTATTGGCGAGACAGAATAAGAGAGAAGATGTTAATCCATGGGCAATTATTAAAGTGGTAGCACCTATAAAACTTTAAGGTGTTTGAATTAAAATTGCGATAATTACTAAGGCCATGTGGCTAACTGATGAGTATGCGATGAGTGATTTTAGGTCTGTTTGATGAAGACAAATAGAGCTGGCTATAATTATACCTCATAATGAGAGGATAAGGAATGGATATGATATATTTTTGGTAATAGGATCTAAGAGTACGGTAATTCGCATTATACCATAACCACCTAGTTTTAAAAGGATGGCAGCAAGAACTATGGACCCTGCAATGGGGGCTTCTACATGGGCTTTGGGGAGTCATAGATGGAGTCCATATAATGGTATTTTTACTAAAAAAGCTACTATGCACGCTAATCATAATAGGTTATTTGATCAGGTTAGTTCAATTAATGAAGAGTAAACTGACAAAATAGAGAGGTTTAAAGAGCCTGATGTAATTTGAATGTAGATTAAAGTGACTAATAGTGGAAGTGATCCAATTAATGTGTAAAATAGAAAGTATAATCCTGCGTTGAGACGCTCTGTGTGATTACCTCATCGGGTGATAATAATAAGGGTAGGAATGAGTGTTGCTTCAAATAGAATGTAAAATAAAATTAATTCTGTAGCGGAAAATGTTATGATAAGAAAAATTTGAAGAGTAGTTAATATAGTAATAAATAATTTTTTATAGTATGGAGATTCTTTTATTAGATGATTTTGGCTAGCTAAAATTATTAATGGGTATAATCATATAGTGAGGATTAAAAGGGGGCTTGATAAAGGATCTGAGAAGAATATTAGTGAGAAGTTTATACTATTATTGTCTGGAAAATAGATGAGGAATAAGCTAATTAAGCTGATTAATAGACTATGAATGGTAGTATTGGTTCAAATTAAGGAAGTTTTAGAACATCAGGCAATGGGAATTAGTAATGCTGTGGGGATAATAATTTTTAACATTGAAGAACGTTTAAGTTTTGTACATAATCTATTCCATATGAATTTGATACTATGACTAGAAGGGCTAGGCCTACGGCAGCTTCGCAAGCTGCGAAAACAAGCAGAATAATAGGTATTATAAATGCTAGCGAAAAGTGTATGTTAATGATGATTACAGAGTTGACAATGAATATGGATAGTATTATGCCTTCTAGGCATAATAAGGAAGATATAAGGTGTGATCGATATATTAATACACCTAAGAAGGATAATAAATAGGCTGATATGATATTAAAGAAAATGAGTGGCATGAGTTGGTAATTACGTTATAGAGTCATAATCTAATGAGTCGAAATCATTTATTTTGAGTTAAACTAATTACCATTATTCAACTCATTCTAGACCTTTTTGTATTCATTCATAGGCAAGTCCTATAGCTAAAATAGAAAGTAAGATGAGAGCTATGATTAATGTAGCTAGTGGATTGGTGGTTTGGGAATGCTCATGGAAGAGGAAGAAGAAGGGCGATTTCTAAATCAAATAAGAGGAAAGTAATGGCAACTAGGAAAAATTTTATTGAGAAAGGCAGACGAGCTGAGCCAAGTGGGTCAAATCCGCATTCGTATGGACTTGACTTTTCGTTATAAATATTAAGTTGAGGTAGTCAGAATGCAATAGTAATTAGGACTAGGGATAGAGCTAGGTTAATGGATATAGAGAGTAATATATTAATTACTTTCTTTCAGATTATACTGAAACTAACTGATTGGAAGTCAGTTGTACTAGTTAATACTAAGAAAGCATGAGCCTCATCAATAGATAGATACATATAGGAAAAGTCAAACTACGTCAACGAAATGTCAATATCAGGCAGCGGCTTCAAAGCCAAAATGGTGGTTGGATGTAAAAATGATAGTTTAATTGACATATTAAGCAAAGAGCTAAGAAAGTTGAGCCAATGATTACGTGGAGCCCATGGAAACCTGTGGCTATAAAAAATGTTGAGCCATATACTCCATCTGAGATAGTAAAGGATGTTTCTAGATACTCAGAAGCTTGAAGAATAGTGAAATATAAGCCTAATAGGATTGTAATAGAGAGGGCTTGGGTTATATGTTTTCGATTCCCTTCTATTAGACTGTGGTGGGCTCAGGTGATTGAGACTCCGGATGCGAGTAGGACAGTAGTATTAAGTAGGGGTACTTCTAGTGGGTTGAGGGGAAAAATGCCTATTGGTGGTCAGCATCCTCCTAATTCAGGTGTAGGGGCTAGGCTTGAGTGGTAAAAAGCTCAAAAGAATCCTGCAAAAAAGAAAACCTCAGATACGATAAATAAAATTATACCATAGCGGAGGCCTTTTTGGACAATAGTTGTATGGTGGCCTTGAAAGGTTCCTTCGCGTACAACATCTCGTCATCATTGAAATATTGTTATGGTATTAGTAATAAGGCCTAAAAGGAGAATAGTAGAAGAGTTAAAATGGAATCATATTACTAAGCCTGATGTAAGAAGAAGGGCTGACAGTGCTCCTGTTAATGGTCAAGGGCTTGGGTTAACTATATGATATGCATGGGTTTGGTGGGTCATTAGGTATTGTCATGTAGATAAAGGCTTACTAAGAGTGTGAATACATAGGCTTGAATTAAAGCGACAGCGAATTCTAAGATAGTAAGGAGAGTTAGGATTATAAATGTAATTAGAGCAGTTGGAAAATTAATTGTTATCAGCACAAGAGTTGCTCCGCTGATTAAATGAATTAACAGGTGACCTGCTGTAATGTTGGCAGTTAATCGAACTGCGAGTGCTATTGGTTGAATAAATAGACTAATTGTTTCAATAATGATAAGTATTGGGATTAGAGGAATTGGCGTTCCTTGTGGGAGAAAGTGGGCTAGTGAAGATTTAGTTTTATGACGAAACCCGGTAATTACAGCGCCGGCTCATAATGGGATAGCTATTCCTAGATTTATGGATAGTTGGGTTGTTGGAGTAAATGTGTGTGGTAGGAGGCCTAATAGATTGGTAGAGCCGATAAATATAATTAGTGATGTTAGTACGAGGGGTCAAGTTCGTCCTTTATTGTTATGTATCACTATTATTTGTTTTAAGATTAGACGAGCTAATCATAATTGGAAAGAAACTAAGCGGTTATTAAGTAGGCGGCTAGGTAGTGGGAATAAGATGTTTGGTAGTATAATAATGAGGATAACAATTGGCAAGCCTAAAAAAGTAGGGGTTATAAAAGAGGCAAATAAATTTTCGTTCATTTTTTCTCTCAAGGGCTGATAGTTTTTTTTAATTCAAAGTCTTTAGGGGTAACGTTTAATGGGTATAAATATGTTGAAAATTTGAGTTGAAAAAGAATAAGTAAAGTGAGTGTTGTTGAAAGAATCACAACGAATCATGTGGATGTATCTAGTTGTGGCATCTCATTATGGAGAGGCTTATTTATTCTCAATCTTTAACTTAAAAGGTTAATGCTGATTAGCTTCATAATGGTGTTAGATTATAGATAGGGATCAATTCTCGAAGTGTTTAAGTGGAACTAACTCTAAGACAATTGGTATAAAGCTATGATTTGACCCACAAATTTCTGAACATTGGCCATAATAAAGACCTGGGCGGGTGGATGACAAGGTAGCTTGATTTAAGCGTCCTGGAATTGCATCAGTTTTTAGTCCAAGTGAAGGTACTGCTCATGAGTGTAGGACGTCTTCGGATGAGATAAGCATGTGCACAGGTAGTTCTATGGGCAAGACTACTCGATTATCAACCTCTAATAGACGAAGCTCACCTGGTTTTAAGTCTATTGTAGGGACCATGTAAGAGTCAAAATTTAAGTCCTCATAATCTGTGTACTCGTAGCTTCAGTATCACTGATGTCCTATTGTTTTAACTGTGAGAATGGGGTTATTGATTTCATCTATTATATAAAGGATTCGTAGAGATGGGAGGGCAATTATAATTAAAATTATAGCAGGGAGGATTGTTCAGATAGTTTCTACTTCTTGTGCGTCTATTGTGTTTGTATGGGTAAGCTTTGTTGTTAATATAAGAGAAATAATGTAAAGAACTAAGGAGCTAATTAGGAAAACGATCATGAGAGCATGGTCATGAAAGTGCAATAGTTCTTCTATGATAGGGGATGTTGCGTCTTGAAAGCCTAATTCAAACGGATAAGCCATATAAGATATACAGGATTAAGGGCCTGTAAATTAACTTTGACAAAGTTATGTAATAATTTTACTAATACCTTAATTATAAAGAAAGTTATAGAGGTTATAGGGCTGGCTTGAAACTAGCTTTTGGGGGTTCGATTCCTTCCTTTCTTGAATTATGCTTTAACGTAAGTAGGTTCTTCAAATGTGTGGTATGGTGGAGGACACCCATGAAGTCATTCTAAGTTAGTAGAAGATAGTTCTACTGTTAATACTTCTCGTTTTGAGGCAAATGCTTCTCATACTATGAAAATTATAATTATTACGGCAATTAAAGAGATAAATGACCCTATTGAGGAAACAGTATTTCATATAGTATAAGCATCAGGGTAATCTGAGTATCGTCGTGGCATACCTGATAAGCCTAGAAAATGTTGGGGGAAAAAAAGTTAGGTTAACTCCGACAAATATTACTGAGAAGTGGATTTTTGCTCAAGTAGAGTCTAAAGTATAACCTGAGAATAGTGGAAATCAGTGAATAAAACCTCCTATAATAGCGAAGACGGCTCCTATTGATAGAACGTAGTGGAAATGGGCTACTACATAGTTTGTGTCGTGTAAGACAATGTCTAGAGAAGAGTTGGCTAGAACAATTCCTGTTAGACCTCCTACAGTAAATAGGAAGATAAAACCTAAGGCTCAAAGCACCTGTTGGAGAAAGATGCTCCACATCAAGAAATTGGAGAAAAAGTTTATAATCACTTATGTTGACTTATAGACACAATGTGAACAGAAGCTGTTTCAGTTGTACAGTTGTTTTCTTCCAGGTTATGATTATTTAGTGGTGATATCTTTGTATTTAGTGGTAACATCTTTCTCCCCTACCCCAGTCTTTCCAGTTTATGACAACTGAAGTTTATTTTTTAATTACACTCCATGTCCAATGTAGGCTCTGTTATACATCATACTCTGTACAGGACCCACAGTATTGGATGAGTCTTTCTTTCAATATTTGATGTTCACCATGGCAAAGGCAAAGGTGACAACAAGCTACTTCTTTAGCTTTTACCTGGACATGTAGATCACTTCCAGTGCCATCTTAGTGCCAGAGCAAGTAAATCCAAGTCTGCTTGGAGTCTCTTGGGAAAGTACAATTCCACTCCAACAGGAAGGCATAGGTGAAAGTAAAGAATATATATGCCTCCATCAAACCCTGGTACCATCATTTTATTGGAGTGAATTTTTTCCTTACAGATTCCATTTTAAATTATCAGCCTACAAACAGTGCTTGTGGAAATTCAGCTTCAGGATTCTTAAGGCAGGTTCTCATTTGGGGGATATGTTGGCTGACCTTGTCAGCAGATTTTAATCATAGGCTTAAATGGAGGAGTCATAGTAGAGATGTCATTACCCACAGAATGCCAGGTTTTCCTGCTTAAGAAGGAGCATACCCTTTGTCAAAAGGAACAAAGCCTCCTCCTACTCAGTTAGCTGCTGGTTCCTTTAAAGAGTTACTAAAACTAGGTCCCAGGTACAGAGGTGCCACCACTCAGTATGTTCATGGAACCTGTGCTATGACAGAACCCTGGTATTACTGCTGAGGAATGACCATTGCTCCTTGATGGAAACTCAGCTTTTATTCCAGCAATAGTAATGGGGTTGTCCTGGCCCTCTCACCTTGCTTGAAGATATCTTTATATCAATCTGCCTTATGTTGACCAGTTGGTTCAAGACTTAGAGAAATTTCTGCAAACTCTTATACCAGATAACTTGTTTATTTTCATTTTGCTTTTGAGATAGCACCTAGTCATACTTAGCCCATGTCTGAAGAGCATAGATTAGTATGCCACATGAGAGTTTAGGCAGTCCATCCCCAAGTGTTAATTTTTTCATAAATGAACACTCATTGTATTGATACCAAAGTAAAGTCTTAGGCAAATTGGTGTAGTAATGTTGGACCATGGTGATTTGTAGGTAAGATGGGAATGAAATGTAATTTTTTCAAGTCAACTAAAGGAACAGGATAATGTGTTTTATAATATAAGTAGAGTTAGCAATATGTGGAGTATTTATCTGGAGTTTCTCTTTTTTGTTTTGTAGGATGATGAGACTCAAATGGGAAAACTTGGTCAGAAGCAATAATGGCTTTGGGTTTGTGTAGTGTAGTGCAATATGAAGATAAGTGTTTTGAGACTCTGGTTATCCAGGACCAAGTCTTTGCTTCATCATATGTAGTCACAGCTTCCTTTTAGCACTTTGACTCAAATGCTGTGAAGCCTCCTGCCTATCAGCAGTGCTTCCCCTGCTGTGTACCAATTAGTAATGCTAGCAAAATGCCTAGGCACTTTGGCAATAACTTGTGCAGATACGTGTGTTTCTAATTACAGAGTAATTGTTTGAACATGACTTGGACTACATGTACTCAGCTAATAATTCAGGAAGAAATAATGCTTTGTTTTCCAACAGAAGAAAATAAGATATTTTGAATCAACACTCTCATTTCTCTCTTTTGGTTTGTTTGTTCTGATATCCATTCATGGCAATATCATAAACTGAACAATATGACCATTTTTCTCAGGCATCAGATATATTGAATCCCTTATCTGGCTAGCATTTTCTTGGTATAATTGCATGTCCAGAATTATGTGTCTTACCACTGTTCTTGGATGATACCATGTAAAATTTTAAAGAATAAATGTAGCTAAGCGTGGTGGCATATGCTTGTAATCCCAGTATTTGGGAGGCTGAGACCAGAGGATCTGGGTTCATGGCCAGCCTCAGCTACTTAGTGAGGCTCTCTGCCACTTAGTGAGACCCTGTTTCAAAATAAAGACTACAAAATAGGGCTGAGGTTGTAGCTCGGAGGTAGAATGCCCCTGGGTTCCATTCCCAGTACCGCAAAAAATAAAATAAAATAAAAAAATAAAGAATAAATGTAAAGTAATTAAAATTATTTTAAAATACCTATCTCTCGAGTCTATGTATACTTTTTTCTTTTTTTAATCTGATTTTTGCAGGTCAAAAGGGTGATGTGTGTGTATGGAAACTGAATGAAGTACAGATTCAAATGGGCAAATCACACAGTGTTTAGTAAACTCACACAGTCATGTTCTTGACTATGCTGTCTTAATTTGCTTGCATTTTCTTTCTTTCTTTTTTTTTTTTTTTGCGGTACTGGGTATTGAACTCAGGGGCATTCTACCTTTGAGCTATACCCTCAACCCTGTTTTTTATTCTTTATTTTGAAACCGAGTCTCACTAAGTTGCGGATTGCCTCACTAGGTAGCTGAGACTGAACACGAACCCAGATCCTCCGGTCTCAGCCTCCCAAATGCTGGGATTACAAGCATGTGCCACCACGCCCAGCTTGCTTGCATTTTCAAATCTGCACATCTCCAGCCTTAGGACAGTGCTACTATTATTGTTGGTGGATTTCACAACCCATCTTTGACTCATTCAGTGAACCACACAAAACTACCTAACGCCAAATTGTTGGTTCACAGGAATTCTGTTTCTATTGAGAAGAGACGTGTCTTTCGTGATCCTCTTGAGAATTCCCTATGCCTTGAATTTAGAATTATTGGAATGAGGAAGGGAATGTTCTAATATTCCCTTTGCTTCACCATGTCCAATGAAGTAGAGAAATATAGTACCATGTTTCTGAGTACTAATAAATGATGTGTTCTGCTTTCTCCTAGAATAAGCCTACCAAAGTGTTTAACATATTCAGAGCCTTGGCAAGGGTGAGAGTTTGGGGTGATGGAATGAGGTTAAAGATGGGTATCCTGATACTGGAGCATTCCCGTTCAAGTCGAGGCTGAGCTACCTCCTGGTAATCTCAGTCTTCTTTTATAGGAGCTGACAATTTTGTGCATGTCATATTGTATTCATCACTGAAAATGGTGACTGTGTTTTTCATTTTGTTTAAATGATGAAGTAATGGCAAAGCAACTGATGGAAGAAGGCATTCACTTACTAGAAAACACATTATTTTCTACAATATACATGTATGGCCTGAATGTATCCTGAGTTATACTGAGTTTTGTTTTGGACATATCAAAAATAGTTTCCCCAATGTTAGTTTAAACATCCATTAGCATCCATTTATTGAACGCTGACTTTAAAATAGGCATCAGGAATATGAAGATGAATATGAAAGAGTAGCCTCCTAGTAGCTTACAATATATAGATGACTCTGGGATAATTACAACAAACATTTATTGAGCACTACTGTTCTCCTCAATTATTTTACCTCATTTAATTCTAATGACCTTGTGAAGTGAATATTGACACACATACACACATACACTCAAACACTTAGATAATTAATGGAAAGCTGAGAGAAACTCACTAAGTTACCCATGGTCACCAGATGAGTAAGTGGCAGAGTAGGGATGTAAGCTTAGATCTTTCTGATTCTAGGGCCTATGCTTTTATCTATCACACTCTTATTGATTTTATTTTATATCAAGTGAACTGTGTGATACATAAAGGCACTCAGGAGACATAACTGAATAATGTCTATTACAATAGGCTGCACCTACTCTGATAGACAAAGACACATGAGTGTCTTTTTAGTGAAAGTTAGACTGGCTTCTAACTTTCACTAAAATTCTGCCTGCTCCACACTTGCCAATGAGCAAGAACCCACAGGTCCCAATCTGCATTTATCCTCAGGTTTCCCAAGCACAATCCCCCTTCCATAGTCTATGCATCTCTCTGCATTGTTGGTGACTTCGTCTGCATTTACTAAACTCTCGGACCCTATACTAGTCCTCAAAAGACAAAACCTATGTTGGGCACAGTTGCACACAATTATAATTCTAGTACTTGCGAGGCTGAGACAGAAGCATCTTAGGTTTGAGACCAGTGCATTGTACCTTAGTGAGACCCTTATTCAAAATAAAGAGCATAAAGGGCTGGGGGTATACCTCAGAGGTAGAAAGCCCCTGGGTGTGGCCCCCTGAGAGATAGGGGTGGGGAGAGAGAGAAAAAGAGAGAGAGAGAGAGAGAGACAACTCCAAGGGAGAGTTAATGTTCTCAGAGTTCCTCATAACACCTGTAGGTCAGGACCCACCTTGGAAAAGTTATCTCCATATATACCCTAGTCTATGTTTACTTTATATCTTCACAATACAAAATATTTTGACAATAATTATTTGCTAACCTCTCATGTTTTTCTCTGAGAGAAAAACACAGTATTGTGTAATTTCATTGATTTAAAGAATTTGACTATGTGACTTCTTGTCCATTTTTTTTTTTCAGATTATTGCTATATGGTTAAATTTCTGACTATTGTCAGCAAGGTTGTTTACCTTATAGGGTTGTGAAACAATTTAAGATAAGAAATGCCACAAGTAGAAGGTATTACTTCATAAATGATATATTACACTATTGATTGACTTAATATGTCTCCCTTCCTAGTAATATTTGAGTTTTAATAGAAGATAACTACCAAACTCAAGGTTAAAGCAGTGAATTTCTAATGTGGAATTTTCTTCCTCAGTTATAAGGTAGAAAACATTATATATTTTGGCAAGATATATGTGAGGAGAGAGGAATCCTTGAAATACAGCTGGTATATCTTCCATAATCAGGTGGCACTGGGCCTATTTGTGCTAGAGAATAAGAGGAAATTGTAGGATCCAAGAAGGAGCATAAAATTAGATGGACTACAGAGAGAACCAACTATGCAATAGTGTTCTAAACTTATTTATGATGTCATTTAGTCTTCTTAATACCCTATCAGGCAGATATTACTAATTATCCCCATTTTACAAACAAGAAAACTGAAACTAAGAGAATTTAAATAATTTGTCCAAGACTACCAGTTTAAAGGCAGATGAGCAATTTGGATCATATTTTTCCTGACAGTAGTGTTCATGCATTTTCCACTCCAACACACTATATTTATTATATACTTGCTCTCTACCCTGGAATAACTGTAGATATTCTTGACAAATCCCACTTAGGGAGAGGAAGATTTTTTTAAGTGGTAGTCAGTTAAACAATGATTAAATTAAAATTTCCATTATAGGTCATCAAAGGGAAGAGAGCTGAATGGGATGGTTTTATTTGGAAGTATCTATTTTATTTCTATCTATAGAAATAGAACACTGCCTGTTCAATACTACTTGTGTTCCTGAGTGGATGCCGAGAGGTGAGGCTGGGGTAAGAATCATCATACACAGAACATGTCATGTACACGCATAGAATATCCACATGGACAGCCGCTGGGCTGGGTGGTGATAATTCTGGTGGACACTGTCTCCTATCATTGCTAACTAAGGACCAGGCAGGACTGCATTAAATGGAGGGAACAAGTGATGTGGCATCAGGAACATGTCAGAATGAGTCTCTAAAGGAAGTTTCACCTCACTCCAACCTCCTGCAATTAGGAAAGAGGCGATAGGGGCCCAAAAGGGCAGGAGAGAGATTATAGATTTGGGCAATTCTTCCAGACTTGTGGTGGAAAAATTCAGCATGACCAGTAGCAGAGCTGTGGAAACTTTTATAAACCAAGCTAATTGCAGACTTCTTAGTGTGCCTCAGGAAATGGGAAGGCACTTCTACCTTTCGGGCTTGTATTTTTTCCAATTTTCCTTGTTCAGGAAAGAATTAATTCTTGAAGCAATGTAACCTCCTGCTATTATTTCTCAACTCCACAAAGGAGAATAATTATAGATTAATAATGGACCAAAATAGAAAATGCTATGTGTGTAGAAGATAAGTGGGAAATGTTCTGTCTTGTAGTTTCAGTTCCTGACAACACAGAGGAACAATTCTCCCCTCTACAACTCTAAATGAATAGTAGAATTCACCTCTCCTATGGATGAAAATTTTCAGTCTCAGTAGAACTAAGACCGCGCCAGGAATTCTCAAAAATTTCTTATAGTGCAAATGGCAAATGTTTTTTTTCTTCCTGGGCTGAGAAATATTTGATAGCTAGGCACAATTTTCAGAATTCTTTCACAGTAAATATTAGATGTAAAGTTTTAATTTACTGAGACTTTTCTGTGTGGATCAGGCACTAAACTAAACACCTTACACTTATTATTCATTCAAAAATATTTCTTTGCCTCCTTCAATGTCCAATATTCTTAAGTTTGGTGTTTTAAAATTATACCATAGTTCTTGAATGTTCTGATCCTGCTATTGTGTGTTTTTTTAATTCATGACTACATTTTCAGTTTTGAATGCAGGACCAACACTCAAATATATAGGTACAGGTAGAAACTTTCTCAATAAAATCCTGAAAGCTTAGGAAATAAAAACCAGAATAAATTAATGGGATATCATTGAATTAAAAAGCTTCTGCACAGCAAAGGAAACAACCAAGAATCTATGGAGAGAGCCTATAGAGTGGGTGAAGATCTTCACCACCTATCCATCTGACAAAGGTCTAATGTTTAGAATATATAAAAAAACTTTAAAAGCTTAGCACTAAAAAAAATCAAAAAATGGACAACCAAAGTGAATAGAACCTTTTAAAAAGAAGAAATAGAAATGGCCAAGAAATATATGAAACATTCTCAACATCTTTAACAATCAGGGAAGTGAAAATTCAAACTACATTGAGATTCCATCTAGCTCCAGTTAGAATGACAATCATCAAAAACACAAACAATAATAAATACTGGTGAGGATGAGGGGAAACAGAAACCTTATTACACTGTTGGTGGGACAGCAAACTAGTACAGCTGCTTTGGAAATCAGTGTGGAGGTTTCTCAGAAGATTGAGAATGGAACCACCATATGATCCAGCAATAGAACAACTGGGAATCTTCCCAAAGGAAATGAAATCAGAATATTATAATAATACTTGTATATACATGTTCACAACAGCACAATTTACAATAGCCAAATTATGGAACCAGCCTAGGTGTCCATCAATGGATAAATGGATCATAAAACTTTGGTATACACAGACAATGGAATTTTACTCAGCCATGAAGAACAAAATCACATCACTTGCAGGAAAATGGATGGAACTTGAGAATATTATACTGAGTATAGCCAGGTTCAAAAAATGAGTAGATATATATTCTCTCTTATATGCAGAAGCTAGAGAGATATTTGGAAATAAGGGCAATATTAGATAAATAAGCAGAGACTCTAGGGGAGAGACTGAGAGGGATTAGGAAAGGGGTGGGTATGAAGTCTTTAAGAATGCATTGGTTGAAACAATGTTATGAATGTGCAAAATTACCGATTCCAATCTCAGAAGCATTTGGGGAAGGATGGGGGGGGGGACCCAGTTGGAGGGCACCAAGAGTTGTGTGCATGTATTTTTCTCTAATGCTCTTTACCATAACATGATGTAAAATTACAATGTACCAAATAAAAAAATTTAAAAATTATAAGAAAAACATTTCTTGAGCAGTCACCATGTGTCAGGCACTATTCGGGGTGGTAAAAGCAGTGTTCTGTCTCTAATTTAGCCAATGCCTCTGAAAAAAAAGTTGTATTATTCCTTTTACTAATGCATCTGAACAAATGATGGAGTATCACTTTTCAGTAACATGCACAAAGTCATACAACTAATACATGACAGACTGGAATCAAGGGCTTAGGGTCCTCTGACTTCCTGAACCTTTTATGCCCCAAAACCAAGATCAAGACCTCTTGCGGGAGCCACAGACCTCTGGAGTAAGCCTCCCAGGGCCCCAGGCTCCTTCTAGTCCCTGTTCACCCATGAAACTGAGCTCAGAGCTTCAGCTGCAGTCACTCTTTGCTTTCCAAAGTGACAGTTATCCAATTTGACAAAATAATTTAAAGGAAAAATGTGGAGGTGACTGCCAGTAATCACCACGTCTTTTCAGGTGAGCTATAGCAGTGGACTTTTAGATATACTATGCCTAACTATGCGTTTGTCTATTAAAAATTGAGGTGGATGAAGAAAGGCAGAAAATATGCACGTAGGGGAGCAGGTGTTTCAGCAAATACCTCTCGCAACAAAGCCTCACTGGAACCACTTCTGGCTCTGCATCTGGAAGCTCTTATGTCAGATGCGTCTCATTGAGTTGCTGATTGGTTGGGTAGGCCAGGGTATCAATGTATCACAGAAGTGTTCTGAGGGAATTTCTTCCCAATAACCAAGAACCTCTAGCCAAACTGAAAGAAAATAATTTTCACAATTAGGATAGTCACTCAAGCCAATGAGTTAAAAGCTTTAGGTAGGGCCACCATTGGGACATTCTCAGTTGACTAACCAAAACAATTCTATTACCCAGTAGAGATAGAGAAGAGAGTTTTACATAATCAAGATATTTCATGAAGTTCCTTTCTGCTAAAGTGCTTGCAAGCTATTATATTTATGATCATGCTGTTAGCTTGGTAGGTAGTTCTATGAATAGTTAATAA
This sequence comes from Graphiurus murinus, assembly GCA_004027655.1. Lineage (NCBI taxonomy): Eukaryota > Metazoa > Chordata > Mammalia > Rodentia > Gliridae > Graphiurus > Graphiurus murinus. The sequence goes on from PVLC010032413.1 coordinate 14,459, forward strand.
TCTACAAACCTCAGTATTTTACATTTGGCACACACATAAAGAGGCCTCTTTCCCAAACAGACAATTTCTCTTTCCCAGGCAACAATTTCTTCACTGTTAAAATATAAAATAAAATTAAATTACTCTAAGTTTCTAAAGAATTAGAAGTCCATACAATTAAATATTTCTTTTCCAGTCACCCTAGATGCACTTCAGGGTGTTTTAGTACATCCTGATATAGTCAAAACTAACTTCCACTCATATTCATAGGTACATACCAGTACTTCTATAGTAAGATTTTTGTTATTGAGAAGCATTTTTATTGTTCAAAATGACGATTCCTTGTATTCTTTGTTCATCTATCATGTTCTACTCTTTAAATTTTGGAATAAGTCCTAACTTCATGCTGTCACTAAGTGTTGTATGTACTTTCATTTTATCCTAAATCTTCATTTCTGAAGTTCTCAGCAAATAATCTGCTTTGTAAAAGGATTAGAAATTCAAGGTGGCTGCATGCTTGTCAAGAGACCTTTCAAGTTCTCCAGACAGCGATTTGCAAGAGAATATTCAGATTCAACTTTCTCCTTTCCTGCTTCATTGCAGATTGCTGAAGTAAGTGTGAGTCTCATTGCTGAAGTAACACTCTTTCTCAAACAAGGTTATTAGTATTATTATTTTGTATATAAAGCCATTGTTAACTGGGCTGTTACCATTTAGTCAAGATGAAAGTCTATGTGGGAATAATCACACAACACTATACAAATATAGCACATCTCTTTTCTTTGCTTGTTGATTCTGGTGAATAAATAGAGTTTTAATGCTTAATAGTATAGAGAAATTGCTAAAATATACCTAAAGTTTTTAATGATTAAGATGTCTGTGTCAAGCATGTACTTTACATGACTGAATGTGGAAACACACACACACAATCATTGTTATCATCACCACCATCATCATCCTCTATCCTGTGCTCTGGCACAAAATCCCCTTCATAACTCTGTTCCATTCCATAGCCAGGCAGATAGCCAAAATGTTTGGGGCTATATTCACACATGCATTCTCACTAGTATACTGGTATACAAGAATTAATAGAAGAGGTTTTGGTCAAGGTTTTTTAGCCATATCAGGAAATTTTCTACTTCCTAAATTCACTCAGACTTAGAATTTATCCAAGTCCAGGCTACAGGAACTTCCTCCTGAGCGTTGTTTGGTTTTGCTTTTTAACCTGACTCATACTTACTCAGTGCTCACGAACTAGTGGGTCTTTGAAAGTCCTCCAGTTCCCCAAGTTCCCTTAGCTCCTTCTCTGAACTCAGCATCACTCTGGTCACTAATGACCAGAGTCTGTAACTAAGGAAGTGTTCCTCCCTCCATTATTCTCAGACCTCCTTGACAGAAGGCAGCAAGCCGCATTCACCCTCCTCTGCCCCACACTCAGCACAGGTCCTGGGCAAATCAGTTTTTGAGAGTTCTATACAGTCTTTACTATTTGGCCAGATGTCTCCCTTCATTTTATCTGTTGGTTTTCACAAAGACAAGCATTATGGAGACAGGAAGGAAGAAAGAATTAAGTGTAAAATATCATACTGTACTGCATCTTGAATAGGAAGCTATAATGTGGAAGCTATCAATGAAGCCTGTCCTTAAACTAAAATTCAGAATTTTAATTACTAACATAATGCCATCCTTTCTTACTACTAACGTTATGTGATTTTATGCTATTTTCAATATTAAACATCTGACATATTTCTTTAGATAATTTTATTGTAACTCATAAGCTAAATTTCCCCCATGTGTAAATCCCTCTCAGTAAACAAGATAGGTGGTTTTGATAGAACTTAAATACTATATTTTTTAAAACCGTAACTTAATGTATTTTAAAATAATATCCTATTTAAAATAACTTCTCAAAATTTATATTTTGAGAAAATTGTATATTCACAGGCAGCTATAATAAATAATACAAAAGTGTCTTTTGCCCAGTTTTCTTTAACAATAATATCTTTCAAGACTATTGTACAATAGTGCAACCAGGATATCGACATTGATAAGTAAAAATATAGAGCATTTCTATCACTACAAGGATCTTTCGTGTTTCACCCTTTTATAGTTACCTTTATTTCCTTGCATTGCCCACTCCCTCCTTAAACCATTATTTTGTCATTTCAAAAATATTATAAAAAGCCAGGCATGGTGGCGCACACTTATAATCTCAGTACTTGAAAGGCTGACACAGGAGGATTGCAGATTTGAGGCCAGTCTCAGCAACTTAGTGAAATTCTCAGCAGTCAAGTAAGACTCTGTTTTAAGACAAACAAATAAAATAAAAAGGGCTGGTTGTGTAGCTCAAAGGTAGAATGCACCTAGGTTCAATCCCCAGTAAAACACACACACACACTTATATAAGTGAAATCAAGCAGTATGTAATTTTTGGGCATTGACTCTTTCCACTCACATAATTCTTTGGAGAGTCTTCCGTTAGCATACTTCCCTAGAGATTTCTCTAGGTTGTTGTATATGTCAACATTTCATTCCTTTTTGTTGTTGCATAGTATTTCATTGTGTGGATATTTTATCATTCATTTATTGAAGATACTTGGATTGTTTCTAGTTTGGAACTATTATAAATAAAAATGTTATTAGGAATTAGCTCATTAGTAGAGAACTCATTTAGCATGTATAAGGCTCTGGCTTCAAAAAACAAACAAACAAACAAAAAACTAGAAGCTATAAGCATTCATATTTGGGGTTTTGTGTAAATACAAATTTCCATTCCTCTAGGATAAATGACAGAATGTAATTGGTGAGTCCTATGTTTAGTGATTTTAAAGAAACTAACAAAATATTTTTCTAAAATAAATCTGTCATTTTACAGTCCCATCAAGAAGGTTATAGTGAGCTAGGTTTTCTGTATCTTTACTGGCATTTGGCATTTTCACCGTTTTTACTGTAAGTTATTCTGACAGGCATATATTTCTATTTCTTTGTTTTAATTTGCATTTCCTTAATGGCTAATAATGTTGAAAATCTTTTCATGTGCTTGACATTTTGTAGGTCCTCTTTAGTGAAACATTTCTGTGACTTTGCCCATCTTCTAATGTTTTTTTTTTTGTTTTGTTTTTTGGTGAATTTAAGAGTTCCTCATATATTCTTGGTTACAGTTCTTTGTAACTATTTACAAATAGTTTTTTCTATAATCGCAGTAGTTGGGAGGCTGAGACAGGAGGATCACAGCTTTGAGGCCAACCCTAACAACTTAATGAGGCTGTTAATACTTCAAAATAAAAATAAAAGGGGTTAGGGTGTAGTTTGGAGATAAAATCCTCCTGGGTTCCATTCTTAATACAAAAAAAAAAAAAAAGAGAGAGAGAGAGAGAAGGATAAAAAAGAAAAAAATTTCTTCTAGTTTATAACTTGTCTTTTCATCCTCTTTACAAGTTTTTGTTTTGTGTTTACAGAGAAAAGGTTTTAATTTTGTTTAAAATAATTTTTAGTGTGGTGCTGGGGAGTGAATCCAGGGGCATTCTACCTTTGAGCTATACCTGCAGCCTTTTTAAATTTTGTTTTGTTTTGTTTTGAAACAGGGTCTCACTAGGTTGCTGAGAGTCTCACTATGTCACTGAGGCTGGCCACATACTTTTGATCCTCCTGTCAAAGCCTCTCAAATACTGGTATTACAGGCATGCGCCACCATGCTTGCCTTAATATTTTATACTTAGATGGCAACCAGATACATAAACTCTCTC